>PRKT01000026.1:1123436-1209084 GCA_003671525.1 Saccostrea glomerata
TTAAGAAATAAGGTATCATTTTTTGAGTTTTATTGAGATGTAAAACGGGTTGGTCACGTGATCAAATCCCATAAAGCCCGAAGGGCTTTATGGAAGATTTGATCATGTGTCAACCCGTTTTACATCTCAATAAAACTCAAAAAATGATACCTTATTACTTATATTTACATTTGTGACTTATTCATACTTTATATTTGCCTGATTGTTACTTTTAACGTGTGAAATGCGTTAATTTTTAAACCCAACGGCATGAATGTAATCCACTAAACGCGCGTCGACCCTTTATGACGTCACAGAGAAATTACGTGGAACGTTTATCCAAACGCACATCTATGACCTCTTGACCCCAAACCTGTATTTACAAAGTTATAAAAACGCTTGCCTTCAGTAGTGTTATGTAAAGGAAAACATTTGCAAATGTAAATATTTAAATATATCTCCATCTAAGTTTGATTTGGGGGGCAAATATTGATTATTACCGAATGATGCATTAAATATTAACCCTATTAATACATTACAGGTAAAATATAATATTACATGTATACTTGTGTCATTTTAAAAATTTGTCTTAGTTGATCTTTGAAACTTAGGTAAAATTGACTCGGTTTTGCACACAATGAAGTAATGTTCAATTTTTTATAAACTTTAAAACCCATTACTTAGCTAAAATTTATCAAATTTAACAATAAGAACAAAATGACCCAGATCTTGGAGTTTGACGTACCTACTTTTATAAATTTTTAACCAAAATAGACCCAAACTTTGAACCGATAGAGTTATTCAAAGCTTTTATATTTCAAGGTGTATTTTTGAGACAAGGTAATTCCTTTGGTATCAATATTTTTTAACCTTTACGTTAGAGTTAAAAGAAATTAACATCGGTCATAACTTTTGAATTATTTGTGCTTACGCTTTTCTATTTCACATGTATTTTCCTTGAGGTAATACAGCTTTCATTTGGTACCATTTTGATCTATTGTCCCTGACGTGTCACCGGCATTCAGGAAATTTAACCTTCGCCATATACGACATGCCATCCCAAAGCATCAGTTTTTTTTGTATATTTAATCATACACACACCCAAACAAAAACCAGTAGGCTCTCTTACATACTTTAGATAAACATTTAGTCAAAGATGCATAAATACTAACCTCTATTCTTACATTCTTTTAGGGGCTTGAAACATTTTCTGTCTGTTTCTGGCTCGGTAGTGGAGTGTATTTGAAATGGTTGAACTTTATCTCCAAAACAATGCTGGCACTCTTCTGGTGAACAATTTTCTTTGCAGGCAATTATTTCATTACCTACATATGAGAGAGAAATCAGTTATTCTGTTGGTTGATTATCTATACGTGTACTTTTCTTATACTTACATATCCAAAAAAGGACAAAATCCTCATCACCGTTTTTAGATCGATCAGTGTTCGTTATCTTCGCCTTTTTCACTCCTATACACTATGTCAGTGTAGGTAACAAACTTTAAAAAACATCTTAATTCTCTTCTACATATAATTTGTAACAGCGGGTAACTTGTAAATCAAAATGGCTTTAAAGACTAAAAGTTGTCGCAAATGTGATCACATATTAAAACTGATATTTTTAATGAAACTAGAGAAAAGATACACAAAGTGATCAATCTCCAAAATTCAGTTGACCAAACTAATCGTACACCAAGGAAACTCCCGGAAAAAAAGAAGCTGTCTTTCCCTGACGACCGGTAGCGACTGCTGTGATCCCTTTGTATATATATGGTAGTTGGAATTAACGTTTAGTATATGAAAACAATGGCCTTACAATTGGAATGAAATATGGAAATAAAAATAAACTTAAGGTTTTATGTGTGTTGAAAAATTTTATAAGGACAAATAATTTATGATTTGCTGAATTAAAGGAGGTTATTGAAATCCGTTATACCTGTAACATCAACTTATATTTATATTTCAAGAGTCTGACTCGGTTTTATGAAATGGTCGTACTTGGAACATGCTTTTGTGAATCGAGTAACTTAGTTATGAGACATAATAGTAAACACTAAATGCGGATGATAGCGGAATATTACAATAAAAAGTATCCATGTGTTATAACTTTTAGAATTTTCGTCAAGGTCTTACTTTATTGTAATCAGGCAAACAGTTAATTTTTTAGTGATCTCCTTAGAAGAGAAAATTTTGAAACGGAATGTAATTTTCAAATCAGTCCCACCATTGAACCTCAGTTCTCAATGCTTGACTGCAATGCAATATTATTTTATGTTTTTTAAATAGAAAGCTATCATTACCATATTGTGTAAACAGTTTGCCTGCCAGATATCTTAGTGTGAAAGATTTTCAAAAGTTTAATGTATTGTCAATACGTGTTCAAACTAGCCCCACACTGGGGTCACAACCTAATACTAAGATTTTGGAATTTGGATTTTGGAAATTAAGTAGAAGACTAAGAGCTTAAAATGATATTGCATTTGTTACATGCATAACTTTGTATAAATTTCTTCTTATATGTTGTAACTCTTTTGCTAAAATTTGTGGGCAAATTCACCAGACATGGGCATGTCGACCGCGGACTGTTCATATTGCTAAAATGAAACATTTTTCAATAGAGCGATTCTTCAAGGCTTAGCAGGCATGATACATAATTTGATTATAGAAAAAAAAAATCGTTATCATAATAGACAGTTACAAGAAAGAAAATTGCAAGAAGCTATGTTTCGGGTCAAGAGGTGAATTCATCTTTAAGGTCAACTCATCAGCACCGGAATTTCCGTCCCTACTCCTAGGATTATCAGAATGAATCTGAATGAACTCCAAATCATTTAAATCGTTGGCGTCTATATGGTCTAAATTTGTCATAAAAAAAGAAATGATGATCAACACTAACTGACAATTAAGAAAACAGCTTGTTACGCAGAAACACATCTAAAAAGTCAGGAGCATCATTAGAAGAGGGAAACATTTAGGTAAAGGCATTTTTAAATTTTATACAGTCTTAGTCGCACAAGTGTTAAACCTTTAGTCTGAATAAACTAGACTCCTCTTGGAAGACAGGACAGTGAGTTGGCAACAAAAGAAACTGTTGAAGTGTTAAGAAAAAAACTAACCAGTTCAAGTTTGAAAGAAACTGGTAATTTGCGTATTGTAGCAGAAATTTCATCAGCAAGAAAAAAGTACAGAGACCAAGTTAAGAATCGAAGACAGCCCTTCAGCAAACAATTTCAGATACGGCCATACATATAAGGCGAAACGCCCATTCAGACACCAAAACCAAGTCTCCATAATTATACTGGTACAAATTGGCTGGGACAAATGAAAGGCTAGAACGTTAGCATATTTACCAAAGAACAGCAGAGCTCCAGATAAGGTGCGTATTTGCAGAAATACGCATTTAAAATCAAAATAGAGCGTACAATTACGCATTAGCAATCATAGATATGCATTACACCACGAAAGTACTGCGTACAACAAGTTGACGAATACAGGTACGACTTACTTTATGATACGAATTGAGGTTAACTCAGTGTTTGATTTTTCTCAAAACGAAGTACAGATTTAAAAGCCTTTTCGTGACCAGGAATATTCTAGTAATGACGACGACGATCTCCATTTCGGAAGGAAGTATCGGAGATTTAGATTAAAATCAGTTTCTATGTAGAAAGACTATGCACTTGGCATAACTTTTTTTTAATTATGGGTTCATAGCCAATTTTTCCTCTCTCTCAACTTGCCATATTATCGAAGATTCTTTTCTCTCATTTTAAATGAAGGAAAATTTCTCTGACTCTATGGTACTTGACCTTCTGTATAATCTTCCATGTCAAAAAAGAATGCTTCCCAATCTTAGCAAAAAGTCTTGTTGGTATTTGCAAAGTTTATATTAATAAATTCAGGAACCGACCTTTATAATGTTTTTTACCTCTTCAAAAACATACTTCGACTACAAGCTCAAAATCAAAATAAAGGTCAAAACATTTATATATAAACAAAATACTCTCCAATCATTTTGTTGAAAATCAAAATCTGCATTGATTTGAAAATCAGGGAGTAAATACACTTTGGGGTAAAAAAAATTATCTGGAGCTCTGGAACATATCAAAAAATGAAAGGAAATGGGTGCTTCTGGTCAGTGGTTAATGCATGATATTGAAAATTTTTCCTTTTATGATATTACCAGAAAAGTTCTCATTATCTAAAAAAAAATATATTCTGCTTCAATGCCAAAATCATGCCTTCTAGCTGTTAAGATGTCACCTGAAGGGATGGATCTCTGAAATTTACTCTGAATGAAAAATTCTTATATGATGTTATATAAACAACATACTTGTATAATTAATTGTTCATCTCTACTGAAATGACAATAAATTTAATTTAACAAAAAATCTACTTATTTAAAGGTATGTCAAGCTAAAATAAGCGTAAGCAGATCAATGGAATTAATTTGGAATCATTCATACCATACAATTAGTATAGTAAGAAATGAGAGGGGGAAAAATCAATTGTACCATAATATACATCTTGAACATTTCTAGTAGGCCTACATGGTCAAAAGCCTTAAGAAATGAATAGTAAAATGTTGTTTACCTGGATCACAGTTGTAGATTTTTTGACAAAGTTTTCCATCCCGCAATATATATTTGTCAGAGTTCCCTGGACATTCCACACCATAACAGATATATACCTGTGACGTAAACATTATAAATTTTAAAATATAGTAATATGAACAAGACAGCATCTGCAAGTCCATAATAATAATTTGATTCCTTCATCAGGGATACATCAAGGGCATGATCTCGGGGTAACAACATTATAAGATAGGTAAATAAATAATGAAAATATGTAAGCTTTTAATGAAAAAACAAAATTACACTTTGACTAGCTCAATGCGTTAAAATGTCAATCCACATGTAGTCCCAGATGGTACGTAGCAAAAAAAAATATGAAGATGTATACTCATGAAACTAAACTGAAATATCAAATAGCTTATTTTTATCTCTTGGTAGCAGATTTTCCTGTTTTAAAGTACTTTCCTAGTTGAAATATAAGTTACATGCCCGGATGCTCAGCTTATATTCAAACAAAGAGGTTTTATAAAGATAACGAACAGTGGTCATTCTCAGAAGTCTACATATGAACAGGGTCAACAAAATAAATGGCTATCAATGTGTAGAGAGCTAAAGCCATTTTAAAATTATTTACCTTGTAAAATAAAAGGAGGAAAAGAAGGCTATAGTTCATTCCGGAAATATTTCTTCTCAAGCATCACTGTAGATTAGAAGACCGCCGGAAGAAGCAAAGATAACATACACTATATACTCATATCTGTAAACGAAAATTAGTATACTGTACATATACATATGGCACGCCAAATTCACAAAAATGAGATAAACATAGTTTCATAATTGATAAACTAGGTTTATCGACTGTAAACTATAGTTTACAGATCGTAAACTATAGTTAACGATTCGTTAAGTATAGTTAACGATTCGTTAAGTATAATTTTCATCTGTAAAACTATATTTAACGGTTGTTAACTATAGTTTACGAATGATAATCTAAGTTTATCTGTCTGTAATAAGCGTTAACAATAGATTTTGTTGATAAACATAGATTCACGTTTGTAAACTATAGTTTACAATCGTAAACTATAGTTAAGAGTTGTTAATCATAGTTTCACAAATCGTGAAACTATATTTATCAGATCGTTAACTATAGTTAATGGTTTGTAAACTATAGTTAACAAATCGTGAAACTGTATTCATCAGATAATCTATGTTTTGCAATCGCAAATGATAGTTTTCAGTGTTAAGTATAGTTTACGGTTGTGAAACATAGATTATCGCGTTAACTATGGTTTACGAATGTAAAATATAGATTAACGTTGTTAACTATAGTTTACAGTCCGTAAACTATGGTTTACAACCGATAAACCTAGTTTATCGATTGTGAAACTATGATTATCTCATTTTTGTGAATTTGGCGTGCCATATATACATGTAAATGTTATTAAACATTTTATGTGAATTACGACTTCACAGCTGTATAAACCAGTTTCTTTGGCAATCCAGGGGCTCGAAATTCACAATTAAAGGACAATTTACAAAACTGTAAAAACAAATCATTTACCATGTGTGTATATTTTTTCCGTAGATTATTCTATACTTGGTAACAGTGGTAACACAATTCCTGGTAATTGAAAATGGATAATTTAATGGATATATTGCTTATCTGGTAGTCTGTTGTAAAGCCACAAAAACCTGATTTTTTCATCAGTAAGTTGGAAATAAAGCCCTTGATAAAATATTTCTCTGGTAACTCGTAAAATTCAAGAGCACCAGTTTCATTCAAAAAGATTTATAAAAATACAACTTGCAGTTTCCTTTCATAATCTAATAAGATGTTAATTCTTTTTAATTCTACAAAAATTTTGGATAATTTTACATAGAAAAAAGTGATACCCAGAATAAATGTATAATTTCAGGTCCCTCATTATACTCACGTAAAACAGAATAGAACCTTTAGAGTACACCAATGAAACAAAGGGTTTATTTCACATTTATGAGTCAAACACCAAAACGAAAGTAGATATAAGTCCAATGATAAACTTGAATAATGAGCCCGACACCGTGTTAGTTGAAGTTCCTGTGATGTTTTGATCGAGAAAGGAAATACTTGACAATCAAAAGGAAATTATAATTTAACAAAAATCTTTACAAAGAAACTACCCAGTTAAAGATTTTTTATCTTTATATTCGATAAGATAAATTATTTCTAAACAATTCAAGCATAAATTGATGTGAAATATGGAGATAACAAACAATATCAAAGCTCAAAAACCCATTCAAATAATACAAATCAGGAGCAGATATGGAACGCCGTCACTGCCTTATAGCAGAACACAACATTGCATTGCGTCAACCTTCCACTCCATTATGTCAACACTTTATGACATATACTCACACTACTATTGCATTGTGTCAACCTTCCATTACATTATGTGAACTCTTTATGACATTAACCCACACTACTATTGCATTATGTCAGCCTTCCATTACATTATATCAATTAATTATGACATTATGATTAACCCACACTACCCTTGCATCGTGTCAACTTTCCTTTACATTATATCAACACTTTATGACATTTACTCATACTACAATTATATTTTGTCAACTTGCATTTCGTTATGTTTACTGTTCATGACATTAAATTAAACAACAATTACATAGTGTCAACCTTTCATTTCATTCTGTCAATTCTTTATTAATATATTATGTGAAAAGCTGAATATCATACTGTGCGCTCACTTCTACATTATGCCGATTCACTATTACGTTATGCGAACACGTGTATCCTCGGCCTTTATATTCTGAGCATAACGTATTTTCCGCGTTCCGAAAGCACTAAAATTGGCGGGAGAGAAAACTGTCGTACGAGAAATTCTCAGCGATTTGGAATGGCATCTTTAATAAAAACTTGAAGCGACAAATGATCGACAACCTTGAAACGTACAAAGCCTTAACACTGCGACTGTGCATTAAAGTCACGTCGAAATTCAATGGCGTTTACTTTAATCTGATAATTAAATAAATCAAATATTATGAGTCGTGCAGCAATTTTTTTTTTATTTTTTATTTTTTTTTTTGATAAAAGTCTTAAACTTCTGATCTTACTAAGAACATTGTCATAAGATTTTTAGCAGTCTTTAATTTTCCTTTTTTTTTTTTAAAGTGAAAACACATCGTATAACACACGTACACTGGTGGGTTGGGTTGGGGGGGGGCAGAAATCCCGCCCTACCATCTTAAGTGACCAAAATATACATAAAATTAATAAATTCATTGGTTTTACTTTGTAGGACATTGCATTAAGTTTAGCTGAATTAAGTTGAAAACTTTTTCTATAAAACTATAAAGCCTGAGAGCTTCTATGCTTTCCTCCTTGGTCTCCAACCATTGGCATCGGAAGCAAATTGAAAGTGTTTGGGGAGGGGTGGGCGCTGTTATACTTCCTAATCAATCAGGACCCCCCCCCCCCCTCTTAACAGTCTTTAAAACACGGTCGTCAACATTCATTGTATACTAGATATACAGCTTTGAGATATTTTACATCAGGTAAATAAATGCACTTTTGGAATCAAGAGTTAACACAATATAACTGTATAAAGCTATTTTTAGATCACATAAGAAAGAGTTGACCTAACGTTATAATATATCCACATCACGGTATGGAGTTTTGACATAATGTAATAAAGTGTTGATATAATATAAAGATATGTTCACATTATGTTATACACTTTTTACACCACGTAATAAAGCACTGACATGAAGGTAAGATGTGTTCACCTCACATCATGATGCTCTCGCCGTAAAATTAAGATAAATCCATGTCACGTAATAATGCTTCGATATAATAGAAAAAGACACTCTCAAAAAGGAATGGATTTTTGACTTCATGTAATGATAAGTTTAATTATAAAACACAATTTACTTGACGTAATGCAATTTTGACCTCACATATTAAAGAAATGAAATGATGTAAAGAAACATTCATTTCACGTAATAAAGTTTTAACTCAATGTAAACACATTATCACTTCACATAATTAATTTTTTACTTCAAGTTATGAAGTGCTGACATAATGAAAGGATGTATTTACTTCATGTAATGCAGCATTGGCATGATGTTAAGATATTTATACATCATCTCATAAAAAATTGACATAACGTAAAGATATGGTTCACATCACGTTATGATAAATGGACATAATAAATGCATAGTTTTATGCTATAAGGCAGTGATGGCGTTCCATAAGCAGAGCAAACAAGGACCTCTAAAACATCAGAGGTAGATCAGGTGCCATGGAGTAGTGAGCATCTTCTACATGTACCGAACGGTCACAAATGCTATATACTGTAAACGTATTACATTTGGCGGTGTATTCTTTTTAGCGGCTTTGGCGGAACGCAGCAACCGCTAAATCAAATACAAAGCACATAAATAAGAATATGAAAAAATACGCTAAATCAAATCTACGCTAACTTGTTCAAAAGTCCATTTCCACCAAATATCTTACACGCTTAATATAATACATTTACAGTATGCTACATGTCATAAGGAGATTTGGGGAAAATTAAACTTTCATAGCATGAGCATACGTTCCGAGATGAATGTTTTGTATAGAATGGTAAACAGTACATCGTATTCAGTGAAGTCTTTTTTCAAAATTGCGTTTAATTAAAAGCTTATTCGACAGTTTCGGTTACTTTTTAGTTTATCTAGGTATATTTCACAGGTACTTGCACATGTGGACTGGATATTTCTTCACAGATTGTATTTATTATCAATAAATAAGTGTGATAAATATAATTTACGAAGAAATTTCCAATGAGCCCCGGGTTTGATATTTTAATGGGAGGAGTCCTGTCCACAAGTACTTGTGCTATATTATACAGACATCTTGATGATATGAATAAACAGTGAAGGTTAATAGGGAAAATGCATTGGAAAAATGCATTGGAAAGGAAGATGCTTGAAAGTAAAAATCCACAGAATCTGACACATTTGTTTCATAGTTCATATATTTCTTTAAAAAAAGACGTCACCTAACAACAAACCTATATGTTAAACGTGGTAAATTTTCAATCGTCTGCTTCCCTTACTTCTGCAGCAGTATGCTCTTATTACCTGCATAAGGGATGTATATCTCTCAGTTGATTTAATATACTAAAAGTACCCAAATACATGCTCTGCGTATAAATAATTTCTAAAACGAGTTAAGTTATTGACAAACAAGTTTTTTGGACTTTTTTAGAATCCACATCTGATTAACACATTTTTCTCCTTTATAGCAGTCTTAATTTTATAAGACGTAGATATGGGGGTTCGATATGGCATATGCTGGACAATGCAAATTACATGTACTTTGTTAAAATTTTTAGGAATTTTTTCGTTTGTTTGTAGTTTTTGTTTAATGTCCTTTTCAAGATTTTTTTTACTCATATTGAGACGCCAGAATGGATTATTATTTTGTATATGTAGGATTTTCAAGAAGCATGAATAAACAGATGGCGATAACGAACAGTATTTCAGATCAAAAGTCCATAAAACAGTACAAAATAGGAGCAAAGCAAACACGGACATCCAAAGCATCAGAGGTGGGATCAGGTGCCATGGAGGAGTGAGCATTCCCTGCAGACTGGTCACAACCGCCGTGTGCTCATTTTCATGATCGGAAAATAATGGGAAAATCCGTGGTCAAATTAGTGTATAAGTAATGGACTAACAATTACAGTAGTATGAAAAACGTCAATCAGCATGTGACTCAATAATAAATTGTATTTGCTGACAAGGTCATTGATTAGACCAGAGAACTTACGAAATGATGACTTTAAACGAGCCTGAAGAAATTCTTGTTTCATCAACTTGCTTGTCAATAATTTACCTCGTTGTTGAAATTGTTCAACAGTAGAGCATGCTCTTGCGTATTTAATCAACTGAGATCTGTGAACTCAGTATGCAGGTGATGGAGGTATATTGCTGCATAAGTAAGGGAATTTGATGATAGAAAAGTTTAAGTCAACAAGTTTATCATAGAGCTTGGTTTTTAGATTACCATTATTGTTTTTTTCATAAAATTTACTTCTGTTTGAAAGGTTTTTATGAAGTTTAGAAATCCAATATAGCTAGGGTAGATTGATCTCACATTGGGTGCCTTGAATTTTAAAATTTTTTAAGTATTTCATCTTTAGAAAGTAATCTGCAAGTATAAAAACTGGATTAACAGAAGTAGAATTCTTAAATGCAGTTAATTAAATGAGCCTTTCGAAAATGACGTCGTCGTTACATGTAGGAGCCTTAAAGCTAAGTTTGCTTGGACCATACATAATGCTCATGTTATCTATCTAATACGTCCATCACCGCCGTTTTCTTGAAAACAAAACGAAAGACAGTTCGAATTTTGTCTTTCAATTTTCTGTTACGATTTCTGTCAGCAGCTTTTATGTAAACATTTTTTAAATTTTCCTGATCATTATCATTAGCGCATTTTTTGATTCCTTGACACCAGAATATAGGCTTAGATCTGTGATGGATATTGTAAATCATATAGCTAAAACTATCCGCCTTTTTCTTAAACTTCAATATGCAAACAAAGGAATTAACATGGTTTATATCAGCAATATTCTTATTCACAAAAGGGTCCAGTCTTGTATTCCACCATATTTCAAGTTAAAGACTACACCTTGTATTTGCTATAATAAATATACATTGACTAATTGCTTCCAAACTTTTTAATTACAAAAAAACTTTACAGGACCTGGATATCGATTATCTGAAACATAATCTTCCATGTTCATGTTCTTCTTCACCCTATAACTACAGTCCTGCTGGACACGTTGTTACATGTGACGTAAATATAGTTAATAATGAGGACCTTAAATCACTTATTTTAAAGGATCCTAAATATAGGAAACCCCGATCCTTCAACTGGCACCGGAATTTCATAAATTTTATGGATTCTGTAGAGGATTACGCCAGGCGATGGGCCAGATATGAAAAAGAATAAGTCGCCACTTCGTCAGAATGGATTAAATGTATCAGATCCATCTTACATTCCCGTATAAAAAAATATGAAAACCATCTATCCTTTTGTATTCAATAATCCAGAAGTGAAAAAAGAATTAGATATATTACATGCTCAGTACGTACTGGTCCTAGCTGGTAAAGCAGGTAACAACATGGTCTTCGTTTGTAAAGTTCATTATGTAAATTGTATTTTAGAAGAACTTGGATTTAATTCTACAAGTTGTAAACCAACTTATACTTATAGTTCCCTTTCTAAGGAAGAAATTCTTCAAACAATATGTCAGTTCTGAATATTTTTAATATCCCAAAGAACCAAAATGAATTTGAACTACCATATCTATATTAGATTCCCAAAACTTCATAAAGATATATATCGGGTTCCGGTTAATGTTCAACCAAGCCTCTTTCTTTACTCCTCACTAAGATATTAACAGTAGTGAAGGAGAAACTTCAGGAGTACTGTGCAAAATTATATTCAAGAATTGGTGTAAATCAGATGTGGATAATTAAAAATTCCAGGGACATTTTGAAAAAAAACACTAGATTTATTAAAATAAACAGCTTAAAAACTTACGACCTTTCCACTTTATATACAACCATTCCCCACGAAAAATTGTAGTCCAGGCTTTTGATATAATTGACTGCTGCTTTTTCAATTAAAAATGGAACTCGTAGATTTACTTGACTTGTCATTAGTCTTTTTCAAAATTATTTTGTTAAAAAACATTCTGATTGTACACACAAGTACTCTGAAGTTGACATCAAAAAGATCTTGAGTTTCTAATTGACAATATTAATGTGGTTTTTGGAGACCAGGTCTTCCCACAATCTATTGGAATTCCCATGGGAACCATTTGCGCCCTGTTAATAGCAGACCATTTTGTATTCATATGAAGCAAAAATCGTCCAAAATCTTATGCCCGAAAATAAGAAAACACTTGCTGTGGCCTTCAACTCGACATTTAGATATATCGACGACGTACTCAATTAACAACCTTCATCATCTGCATACGGAGTTTAGATATCTCAGTTGATTCAATACGCAAGAGTATGCTCTACGTATGAACAATTTCTAAAACGAGGTAAATTATTAACAAACAAGTTGATATAACAACAGTATAGGTTTGTAGTCATCATTTTGTAAGATCTATGGTCGATACAATGACCTTTTCAGCAAATACAGTTTATCATCGAGTCAAATGGTGAATGACGTTTTTCATACTAATTAGTAGTCCATTATTTACAAACTGAATTGACGACGAATTTTCTGTTTATTTCCCGATCAAGACAAGGAGCACACGGCGGGTGTGACATGTCGGCAGTGGATGACACCTGATCCCACCTCTGATGTTTTGGAGATCTGCAATTGCTCTGTTCCTATTCTGTATTGCTGTATTGTTTAATGGAGTTTTGATGTTTAAAACTGTTTCTTAACTCCATATATGTTTCATCCGTAACCCTAATTCCAGTCCTAACGCTTATCACAACATCACAAGACTCAAGCTCCTTCCCTAACACAAGCCATAAATGGGGAACCCTTACCCTAACTCCAGACCTAACCCTAACATCCAGAATAATTTAATAAGGAATGAAAGAATTACCATATGTTATATACTACCCTCATTAAGTTCAAACTTTATAGTCCTGAAAAATCATTGCACAAAATAACAGAAATTTCGATAATAACCTGGAGATATTCTCAGTTGAAAACTTTTTTTACCAAGATATATAAACATGGAATCATTTTGCCGAAGTGACGACAGAAGATTGGCGTTCATTTATCTGTATTGTAAATTGATTTTTTTCAATTCACAAATCTGATAATTTTACACCGATCTTGCTGGAATTACTTGCACTGGAATAGCATAAAAATGAAATAATATACTGGTAATGGAGTGTGAGGGGTGAAATGATTAAGTTTGTTTTTGCTGCATTTTATTCATCGAGTCTTTTCTATGTGCTCGAAATGAATTAAACGCCCACATACCATCATTATATACTCTGCCGAGTATAGAATGCAAAGCAGATATTTGTTAGAAATCCCTATGTATTTTTGATGTTGCTGAATTTGAACGATACCGGGTATAGATAACTTAATTTTGATCTTTAAATTCATACATTTAAAAAAAAGAAAGGAAAAAATAATTGCATCTGACACATGCTATAAAAAATTAAAAAAAAATTATGCATTTTGATCATTCAATTTTTTTTTTAGTTTTACTGAGTTATAAAGAAAAATAAATAGAAAGCCAGCTGCTGAACACGGGCTTGTATCGTAATTACACCTGATAAGCCTGTAATAGCAGGAAATAGTCGATCAATTGAATAGAGCCACTGCCAATGCTATACTTATTTCCCGTATCTATTGGCCCAAATTATCCAAATTGGTCAAAGCCTATGAAATTGTTTTTTGCTTTGAAGCATTGTTATCTCATTACGGTAGCTTTATTGAAAGATCTTTGTTATTGGTTGTGGATTATATATTGTTGGCATGAAAGAGTCATAGAAAGTAGAACATTGAAAATTCAATTTCTTGAAAATCTTACTCAGCAATGATTGTGCATTACTGTTTACTGTATTTTTAATAAAACTGAGGCTCTTTAAATACCCTGTATTTTTTAAAAAAATTATTTTTGTTATTTTGTAGCTTTAAATGTAATTTACATAGTAAATTTAAAATAAAAAAAATTGTGTAAATATATTTAAAAGATATAATTGTACGTTAATTTGTTTCAATAATTTATGTATAATATTTTTCCAGAAAGGATCAACGGTCCTTCTAACAAACATTGAACGACTGGTTGGAAGCATTGAATTACGAGTTCGTAATGTTCCATGAAAAGAGAGAGGACTTTGATATTCCAGTTTTGTTTTTTGCAGCAACACTTTGACATATCCTATTCCCCAAAGTGTGAAAACTGTGAAGCATGGAGCTTATTCATTAGAGTCTATTCCTCAGAATTACCGTTCAGAGGCCTCCATTAGCACATGGGGTAACGAGTGATACCAATTACGAAAGGTTCATAAACCGATATTCAGCACTCATGTCGATGTTGGTGAGAATATTGGTGCAGACAGTTCTCCAAATATGATCGATGATGACTTAATAAGAAATACAGTATTGTATTCACATTAGTTTAAGGCATTGCTAGGACCGCCACGATGTACTTGTACATGAAGGGACGTTTAACTGCGATAAGAATTGTGTTGATGACAGCTACCGGGAAGCCTTATTGTCGCTGGATGACCACATGGTTTATTGGAAATGAAAAAGAAAACTTTTTTTCTTGCTAATCCCGGACCTAAAACCATACGGTAATTTTACAGAATATCCATGAACCTTACGGGGGTAAACTGCTCGTCCGGTTTGGCGACAGATACTAAGTTAAGCTATTCCTGGAAACTCATAGTGTTTGTGTCTGTATTTCTGTGCATATTCCTAGTGATCGGTGTGACAAACGGACTTCTGTTCATACACTACAGAAAAAGAACCATCAAGCTTCTGGATGTCTTTCTTTTAGTCATATATATAGAGATCACAAACCTGTGCTCCATTCTATCCCTGGTTCTTCTGTTATTCGAGTCTGTGAGCCAATATTCTGACTTATTGAGAAGTTTATCTTTTCCTTTTCTTATAAACTGTTTCTGTCTGACTCAAGTTGTAATTCTTAGACTCACTCGTCTTGATGTGAGACCGATTAAATATAATGGAATAAAATGTGTTATTTTAACTACCTGTGGACTGCTGTTGATGGCTATAACTCTTCAAATCCTAAATTTTGTCATCTGTTTTGACATGAATTTGTTGATTTTATCAGATATTTCTTTTATTTGTTATTCATTCTATCATATAATATGTTTTATTTTAAGTGCTCCGAAACTTTCCAAATACACACAAGAACTGAGGAATGTCAAGCGAGAAATTAGCATCCATACTCTATCAAAAAGGAATTATTCCTCGCGTGAGTCTTCTGTGAAGCGGGTAAAGGCCCCTCGTCTCAGAAATTGCGGGAACTCTGTGAAATTAGTCAGTGATTCAGAATCTTCTGAATGTTTGACAGAACAAACAAAGTCATCCACAGTGGAATATAGTACCTGTAGACACGTCTCTCTATACAAATGGGTTTCTAAATCTTCGGCATGTAATTTTATAAAAGAAGAAGGTAAATATGAGGGTGTGAAACGAACTTCAGACACAAATTTATTCTATGAGCTCAATGATGAACCTTTTGCTGCGAGGAATCAAAGAGACTCTGAAGGACTACCCAGAAAAGGTCACAGGTCAATGTCATTTCCACGAGAGGGATCGGATGCTACACCTTTAACTCTTAAAATTCCAAGATCTTGTTGCAATTTGAATAAAACCGATACTCTGGGTGTCAATGATCATATAGAATTCAAACACAACATTAGCCCCGCTTCATCAAATAGTTCAGGAATAACCAGAATAAGCAGAAGAAATCTAGGTAGTGGTTATGTGGCAGATAGTGAAGTTATTAGTATGAACTCAGATTGTAGCGAAAAAAATCAACCTTTGGAACTTTTGTTCCCGTCTGCCATCACCTTACCAAATTCTTTATCATTCTTAAGTTTTTATCGCGTTCAACAGGGCCGCCTTTTACACAGACTTTTGTATCTTTGTTACACTTTAACAATTATTCTCTGTGTGTCCTCTCTGGTCAAAGTGTGCCGTGTATATAATTTCTGGAAACAGAAAATAAATGAGGATATTCAAAAACAGTTGACATTACGATTTTTTGACAGGTAAGATTTTATTTTGAAATCTAATATGGTTTATTGGAAATATGACTTCCTTTTCTAAACTAAGTATATATTCTAGTTTACTTTAATAACTAATTTTGAACCGGTGACGTATAAGCAAAGTAGAAAGCATATGGTCATTGGAGCTGTAATCAGGATGAAATATTGATTTTATTATCAAATACATTTCATGTCTGATGAGCTTTCCACATCAAATTAATTATATATTTGGTTCTGTTGTAAATTAATATTACACTAAGCTACATACTACCGGTATTACCGACCATGTTGTTTTATCATATGGTCAGGATATTGGTATAAGTTTTAGATACGTAAGAACTAATAATACTCGGATAAAAATGGTGCCAGCTTTTAGCCACAAGACGCTGTTAAGAAAAATACAAAAAATATAGAAGTTAGACCAGTTAAGACAAAAACAAAATAATATGATAATTAGCCCAATTTAATAAAAAAAAATTGCAGGTATATAATACAAATCAACCTCTATTCCATTGAGTATTTTTGTTCCTCTATTCATTATCTTTATGAGTTTTATTACGCAAAATTGAACGAATAAAACATGAACACCTGCCTACCCGATAATTTCCGAAATAGCCATTTATTTTCCGTATGTGTTTTTCCACCTCCAGGTTAATTTGATATTTTTACTATGTACAGATTGAGACTGTAATCATGGACTCTTCTATCTGATTTGATCTACCATTGATTACACACATTCATGATGGATAAGACAGAATGATATTGTAATCAGTCTGATAAAAAAGTCGTGTGAAGCTCTTATTTTTAGGAGAGTGTCGGGATCAGTAGTCAATCTAATTTCTGGAGCTCGCTGGTCATGTTCGGGTCCTCCTAAAAAAACGGATTTTAAATATAACAATATAGGGCTGCAGAAAAAATCAATGTAAGGCACCTCCACGATTCAATATTCCCCCAAGTATCATGTATTTCCTATCTGGAAATAAATATTTTTATATACAATAGCGAATACTATCTTTTTTACTTTGATGCCCATGTTTTCCAACGAAAGAGAGAAATTAGAACTATTATGATGAAGTAAAAAAATCCATTTTCGGCTATTATTTTTCACAATATCACCAATTTATTTAATAAATAAATTAATGTTTTGATGTATAAGAATTTTAATGGATTGTTATTTTACTGGAGCTATCGGTATGTCGCTTTGTCCACTTTGTATTCAGTTCAAATTCTTGAACGAATAAACCTGAGTGATTCAGATTTTTTTAAGCAATTGACCAAATAAGTTGATCCACCATTATAATATTTGTTTATCAATTTCTCAATTAAGAGATAAATATTTTGATGCCTTAATTAAAAAACAAACAAGCAAGATCTTAGAATTTTTCACTTCATTCGACAACATTTTACAAAAAGCCCCTTTGTATATGCTGCCACAAGCACATGGAGCGATAGCGAATCATTTCATAAATTTTCCTGCAAAAACATACAGTATATATCAAGGGGAAGGGGTAAACTTTTAAGGTCGCAAAGGATAATTACTCAATAATACTTGGAATAAAGACTCGCTTTTAATCAGTGAGCTGAAACCAAATTTTGGGAATTTCCGTGTCAACTGGCTGTCAATTCAAGCAACAAATTTTTCTCATTTTTTTTCTTTTTGTCATTTCAGAATGACGGATGCATGTGTTGTCTTGCTTACAACCAGTGCTGTTCGTTTGGTTGTTCAGCATCGAACAAATCGTAGACGGAAGACCGACACGTCAAAGACAGAAGCTAACAGCGTCACGTGATTCTGCGTTATGCTTCTTACAGTAATAAATGTGTCTATTTCATGTATAAATCAATCACTTTTTGTTGGATGTGAGGGTTTCATTATTAAAAGTACCGTCTTACAAAGCCTTTGTTCTGTATGAAAAAATGAATTGTCTGCTTTTTATCAATCTAGGACATAAACATTAAAAACTATTTGAAATTGAAGACACGTAACTTTTAATTATGTCAGCCAAAACGGATCTGATTCGCGGAGGTTTTTGCAGATGGCTTTGACAGTCTCAATCACACTACGCTATGGTGATATTTACCATGAAATATGAAGACAAGAACAGTAATAAGACTCTAAATTCTAATGGAACTATAAAAAAAAATGGAGCAGTGCAAACACAGACCTCATAGAGGTTGGATCAGGTGCCATGGAGGAGTAAGCATCGCTTTTCGGCCCGAAACATCCGTCATGTGCTCCTTGGAATCTCTTGGTCGGACTAAAGAAAAAAAATCCTTTGAAAATAATTTATTTGAAAAACGTAACTCAACATTCCACATTTAAGAAATAAACAACGTTATTCAGTGAATATGGCGTTATGAATAGCAATTGCTCTGCTGGCATATTCCATGATGCGCGCTAGCGCATCATGGAAATCTTTACCGAGTTGGGTATGGCCGATCTCTAGCATCGGGCCTCCAAAGCCGATCTCTAGCATCGGGCCTCCAAAGTACAGTCAGTATAATATACAAAGCTTTTTACGATCCTTTGGGTGAGACCGTATAAACCGAGTTCTTTGTATTGCAGTAGATGCTCTCACAAAAAAGGTTCCAACACTGGTCAATGAGTGACGAGCATAGTTCAAAATTTGCAGCTTTTAACCGGCAAGTGATGGCTTACCCATAATAGTGAAAAATTCTCGTCAGGGACATTAAACAACAAACGAAAATTAAATAGAATAAACAATTGTTGTTAAATAGAGTAAAAACTTGATGAGTAAATTGATGGGCAGGTGTGCCCTTTTGATTGAATGAACATGACAGAGTTACTAAATAGCTATTATAAACATAGTTTTTGATGTAGGATGAAAAGATCCTGAGACATTTACACCTAACATATACCAATACTTATTTTACAGTCAATAGGAATGTCCTTATCCTGCTTCAAAGGAAATGAGAAAAAAGTACATTGATCATCGGTAAAATATTAGACGCAGAATAATAATTTATATAAAAGACTTTTGTAGATAAATGCCCGAATATAAACCATTAAAAATATTTAAATTCACAAATGTTAATTTCTTCGGTGATAGAATTATCACGCATTTGTAAATATATAAAAACATGGTTAAAATAAATATACAGTCCGCTTATTTCAACTTCAAAAATTAGAATTACTAGCAGACTTTTCTACAATTAGAGGACGGGTAGCAGTTGCTTTGATATATTCTCAGGATCTAAAACTATCAAACATATTTAATTCTGCTTGAACATCAACAAATGTTAACTTTTAAATCCTCTTTATCTATATAATACACATCGAGTGTTTCAAAGCGGTTAAATACCTCTTATATTAAAAAAAAGATATTCAGAGTTTACAGTGTACTTTTAATTTACTCCTAAATAGGTTAGGGGTTTATCTTAAATTTTAATGCTTTATTAAGGTATTTATTATTTAAAATCCTTATATAAACTAAATTAGACCTTTACCACAAAAGTAACCCATAGTAGGAAAGACCTCAAAAGTCCAAGCATTGTCATTAATATACTAGGGTAAAAGATAAAACTAGACTGTAATCTGTATTGATATTGATCCTTTGATACCATGTTATTCATTAAATATTCTTCTTAAATAGTTTGGATCCCCCTTTTTGAATAATGTTTATTTCCTGTCTTATATTGTAAATGGCCTGGTTCCGACAGAGGCAAGTGGACTCTTACTCCACTTTAAAGGAGGAATCTGCAATAGAAATGAAAAGACATGATGAAAACTTTGATAAGAGCATTCGAAGAAATTCTTTTCAAGAAACACAAGAGATGTGCATAGAAGATTCTTCGTATTATGGAAGCTTAGAGAATGATAAAAACGTAAATATATCAGAGGAGAAACTGACGACCTTACAGGCTGCGTGGAATATCATTAACATGATACAGGTAATGTGCATCCTTATATCTGAAAGTCACCAAAAGTCAAATTTGAATAGAAAAATATACAAATGTACATAATGGAAAGCTTAAAGAGGTGCGCTTTTCGATTACAAGATACGTTAATTGTTAATCATTTCCTGCATCATGTGCATTAGTTAAGGAGTATTATTGCTTTTTTTTCTTCTAAAAATAAAAGATTGTGACTTTTTAAAATTTGAAGTCTGGAAAAGTTTTCCTGAAGCACTGATTGAATTGAAAATCTGTCGACCTAACAGTGTGTAAATATAGGCATAACAATCAAAATGAAAAACATAAGTCAGCATTCAAAAGTCATTGAAAAGTTGTAACTGCTGACAAGCTCATTGTAACGAGCATAGAACTTACGAAATGATGACTCTAAATGAGGTTGCTGATCTACTCCAGATTATGTTGATGTTTGGAAATTGTGTCTTTCAGCTTCTGTTTTGTGGTCAGATGATTTCTACTTTATTTCCAGGAAATCCCTTAGGTTTCAACGGAATTATCCTTCTCTTCTCACTTGCCTTGTTTCCGTTCGCATTTGTAAAGTCCATTAAAACGGTCAGTTATTTCAGTTGCGCGAGTGTAGTTGTAACTTCCATATCATACATAGCTTTAATCTCGTACATGTTCTCTAAAGTTGACAAATGGGTAATAGAAGAATTTCCACTCACTACAAATATCTATCAATCTTCATTATCGTTAGGTATGATTGTATTTGGGTTTGATTCCCAGCTTTATGTGAATTCTCTTGATAACAAATTAAAAGAAGGATCTAACATTAAAAAGATGATTGCATGGACTCATATAATGTCAGTCCTCTTGAAGATATTTTTTGGTCTTGTGGGTATTTTAACCTTCGGACAACTAACGCGTGAAACCATTACCAATAATATTGACAATGTCCCTTTGAAATATTTCTTTAATATTTTATTTCCTATGAAGTTTTTTCTCATTTTTCAATTTCCATATTTTGCAATTATCGACCTCATCCAAGAAAAACTTTTTCAAGGAGTAAACCTTACTCGCTTTCCATCCTGTTTGGATAAAGAAAACTCTTTAAAATGGTGGGCTATTATTCTTAGATTATTATTAGTACTTTTGGTTGTGATTGTCTGCATAATTTTTCCGGATGTTGCCATCTTGACCAGTTATACAGGTTCCACAATTGGTGCTTTTATTATGTTTCTACTTCCGGTATATTTTCATCTGAATATGTACTGGAGGAAAATGCATTGGTACCATATTTTACACGATTATTTTGTGCTACTTGCCGGTGTGGTTGTTGTTTTTTGTGGTATATTTACATTTGTGCGAAGAGAAATTGTGACGAGAATATAGAGATAACTTTGTAATCAATTCAAAATTGTGTTAGGTTTATTTTCTGTGGTCAGATTTATGTTAGTAAAATAAGATAGATGTTTGTAATTTTTGTACATTTTCATCATGTTTTTATTTATGCCTTAGTGTATTTTCTAAGGCTATGCAGTTTAATTCATTTAAAAGCGTGAAATATCTTTTTATGAAATAAAAAGGTACATAGAACTATAATGTTGATTTTTCTCTTATCATATATAATATGAGCCTCACTCTGCGAGTACCCTATAGTGACTGATGATCAGTCTGTCCGTCCATCATATCTTCTCTCCACTTAGTCAAATGTGCTCATATTTCACGCACAGAGTGCCATTGGTCAATGGATGTGCAATGACTTTGAACGAAGTTTCTAGGCCACGTGGAACCATGTTTCTAGGTCTAAGGTTAAAGTTATAGCAGAATTATTTGAAAAATCCTTGTCCGGAGCATATATTCACTCTCCTTGGTCCACTGTGGTTTATATTTCACCCAAAGAGTGCCACTGGTCAATGGATGTGTAGTGACCTTGAACGAAGTTTTCTAGATAAATGTCAAAAATAGCTTCTCTGTTTAAAATCTTTGTTCGGTGCATAATTTCTATACCTTAAGTCCAGTTTTTGACTGAGGGTACGGAACATTTGTAATTTTCCTTCCATGCGTTGACGGAGGATATGCAAGACTTTTCATAAAGGATATGCACAAATTGATTATGCCATGGGATTCACTGTTCTACAGATTTGAATATTATATTATTGAGTTCAGTATACTTTTTCGACCCTTTTCTTACTTTGAATATGATTCATCGTTGCAAAAGCTTCAACTGAACGATTCTTCAGTCTTCAATGGAAAATATACTCAGAAGTATGCTAAATTTTAAAAAACTCATGTTTTGTTTTACCTTTTTAGGTAGCAATAGGATAGAAAATACAAGTCATTTGCATGTTTTTCAAGTTTAATTTGTAAATTTTACAACAAAAAATATTTCATTCGGAAAAATCTTGAAAATTCAAGAAAAAGTCTGCAAAATCGGTATACCATGTATGAGTATTGTCATTTGCTTCTTCACTTTCATCCAGAATACTATGTCGATTAAGGTATAAATACAATAGGTATGCCAGAGAGAGGATCATAATTAAGTACACGTGTCCTCCATCCTTGATCAGCCACCGCCAAAGGTTTGTCAACATGTTTATCTAATATGAAACTTTCATCAACATTTCATCAAAAACATTGATTGTAAATCTTCATCTGTTAAAAAGAAAAATAAATACTCAAAATGAATAATGTGGATAAAATGTCACAATCAATGCCACGAATATTGAAGATTATTAAAGAAATAAATTACTTTTGGTTTGAAATATATCTTGAAAAACTTATCTTCTCCAATCATTAAAAATAAAGACATCTACTTCCGCGTTTATGTACTGACCTTATTTTAAACGTAAACAATTCACCAGGTAGAAAAATAAACAATCCTTAAAACTTTGAGGAAAGAAATTTAGTTTTATAAAGATGTAGAAAAATTATTTCCTTTGACATAAATGACAGATAAGTTGATTCAATGAATATTGTAAATGGCTGTTTAATCACACACTATACATAAATACTGTTCATTTTCTCCATATGTTTCATATACAATTAACAAACAAATAGTCAGGATCTTACCTGTGTTTGAATAAAGACACCGCTAACAGTCCTGAAGCAATTTACATCAAGTGCTTTATGATAACAATAAGATACTGAATGACAAAATTCGTATCACAGATTAGTTAAACAGTCGAATAACATCATCTCCATTTGAGGCATGTATAGTTTTGTGTCTACATTTTAACATATAAACATGTTCTTCTAATAAAGTTTATCAGGTTAAACCACGGAAAAACACTCAGGTAAATTTAAAGCTTGTGACATGCAATGTATATTGCAAGGTCATCAAAAGTATGGGATAGCATACACATGTAATTTTGTTTGGTTTTTTAATTCGGTTGGCCTGTGAAAATTCATTATTTTGATGTTTAAATAAATGGTTTGCTTTGAAAAAAATGCATCAAAAGTTAACGTAAATTATCACTTTGATGTAATTTAAACTCAAAACTATGACCATATTTGATTTAATGATTTAAATCAACAGCAGCTGATTGCAGAAGCAATACCACTTACATCTGACTCAGATAAAATTAATAAATGGGCTTCAACATGAACTGTGGGTTTTTATCCAACTTAACCCTGTAATTTAAATTTTACAAGAAGTTTTACAAAAAGTTCAAATGACCATCTTCAGTCTATTTTGGCTTTAATGTTAGTATTATTAATGAACCCAGAACACACTGTCGTTTTTGACTTCTTTTCCAAAGTGATGCCGTATGATCATTTCATATAAATAATTGATATGAAAAAGCTTGTTCTCGGCTAAATCTTTTGAGAAGTGTATCGGTAAAAGTCTATTTTGTTTTTATTCGATACATTTTAGAATATGGTAGCATTGTTTGGGATAATTGCTCACAAGAACTTTCAAATATTTTAGAAAATATTCAAGTAGAAGCTGCCCGAATAATAACAGGACTTAGGAAAAATTCATCTAGAAATGCTCTGTACTAAAAATTAGGTATGGAACCATTAACTAAGAGAAGGGAAAGACAAAAACTCTTGTTATTTTACTAAACTGTGTATGGTATAGCCCCTCTCTTTTAAAAAGAAATGGTCCTACCTTTTATGCCATCAAATCATAGTTACAATCTTAGAAAAATTGTTAATTTTAATTTTGTTATACCTAAAGCAAGGACAGTCTCATATTTCAACAGTTTTCTGGAACAATTGCAGTGGAATAAAGTTACATAACTTAATTTCAGTTGTCCTTGTTAGTTGTTAGGGTCAGCAAATACTGCCCCTCTAGGATACACCAGTGTACTTGCTTTGTCAAGAATATATACATTTTGCGTAATAAAACTCATAAAGATAATGAATAGAGGAACAAAAATACTCAATGGAATAGAGGTTGATTTGTATTATATACCTGCAATTTTTTTTTTATTAAATTGGGCTAATTATCATATTATTTTGTTTTTGTCTTAACTGGTCTAACTTCTATATTTTTTGTATTTTTCTTAACAGCGTCTTGTGGCTAAAAGCTGGCACCATTTTTATCCGAGTATTATTAGTTCTTACGTATCTAAAACTTATACCAATATCCTGACCATATGATAAAACAACATGGTCGGTAATACCGGTAGTATGTAGCTTAGTGTAATATTAATTTACAACAGAACCAAATATATAATTAATTTGATGTGGAAAGCTCATCAGACATGAAATGTATTTGATAATAAAATCAATATTTCATCCTGATTACAGCTCCAATGACCATATGCTTTCTACTTTGCTTATACGTCACCGGTTCAAAATTAGTTATTAAAGTAAACTAGAATATATACTTAGTTTAGAAAAGGAAGTCATATTTCCAATAAACCATATTAGATTTCAAAATAAAATCTTACCTGTCAAAAAATCGTAATGTCAACTGTTTTTGAATATCCTCATTTATTTTCTGTTTCCAGAAATTATATACACGGCACACTTTGACCAGAGAGGACACACAGAGAATAATTGTTAAAGTGTAACAAAGATACAAAAGTCTGTGTAAAAGGCGGCCCTGTTGAACGCGATAAAAACTTAAGAATGATAAAGAATTTGGTAAGGTGATGGCAGACGGGAACAAAAGTTCCAAAGGTTGATTTTTTTCGCTACAATCTGAGTTCATACTAATAACTTCACTATCTGCCACATAACCACTACCTAGATTTCTTCTGCTTATTCTGGTTATTCCTGAACTATTTGATGAAGCGGGGCTAATGTTGTGTTTGAATTCTATATGATCATTGACACCCAGAGTATCGGTTTTATTCAAATTGCAACAAGATCTTGGAATTTTAAGAGTTAAAGGTGTAGCATCCGATCCCTCTCGTGGAAATGACATTGACCTGTGACCTTTTCTGGGTAGTCCTTCAGAGTCTCTTTGATTCCTCGCAGCAAAAGGTTCATCATTGAGCTCATAGAATAAATTTGTGTCTGAAGTTCGTTTCACACCCTCATATTTACCTTCTTCTTTTATAAAATTACATGCCGAAGATTTAGAAACCCATTTGTATAGAGAGACGTGTCTACAGGTACTATATTCCACTGTGGATGACTTTGTTTGTTCTGTCAAACATTCAGAAGATTCTGAATCACTGACTAATTTCACAGAGTTCCCGCAATTTCTGAGACGAGGGGCCTTTACCCGCTTCACAGAAGACTCACGCGAGGAATAATTCCTTTTTGATAGAGTATGGATGCTAATTTCTCGCTTGACATTCCTCAGTTCTTGTGTGTATTTGGAAAGTTTCGGAGCACTTAAAATAAAACATATTATATGATAGAATGAATAACAAATAAAAGAAATATCTGATAAAATCAACAAATTCATGTCAAAACAGATGACAAAATTTAGGATTTGAAGAGTTATAGCCATCAACAGCAGTCCACAGGTAGTTAAAATAACACATTTTATTCCATTATATTTAATCGGTCTCACATCAAGACGAGTGAGTCTAAGAATTACAACTTGAGTCAGACAGAAACAGTTTATAAGAAATAAACCGATATTCAGCACTCATGTCGATGTTGGTGAGAATATTGGTGCAGACAGTTCTCCAAATATGATCGATGATGACTTAATAAGAAATACAGTATTGTATTCACATTAGTTTAAGGCATTGCTAGGACCGCCACGATGTACTTGTACATGAAGGGACGTTTAACTGCGATAAGAATTGTGTTGATGACAGCTACCGGGAAGCCTTATTGTCGCTGGATGACCACATGGTTTATTGGAAATGAAAAAGAAAACTTTTTTTCTTGCTAATCCCGGACCTAAAACCATACGGTAATTTTACAGAATATCCATGAACCTTACGGGGGTAAACTGCTCGTCCGGTTTGGCGACAGATACTAAGTTAAGCTATTCCTGGAAACTCATAGTGTTTGTGTCTGTATTTCTGTGCATATTCCTAGTGATCGGTGTGACAAACGGACTTCTGTTCATACACTACAGAAAAAGAACCATCAAGCTTCTGGATGTCTTTCTTTTAGTCATATATATAGAGATCACAAACCTGTGCTCCATTCTATCCCTGGTTCTTCTGTTATTCGAGTCTGTGAGCCAATATTCTGACTTATTGAGAAGTTTATCTTTTCCTTTTCTTATAAACTGTTTCTGTCTGACTCAAGTTGTAATTCTTAGACTCACTCGTCTTGATGTGAGACCGATTAAATATAATGGAATAAAATGTGTTATTTTAACTACCTGTGGACTGCTGTTGATGGCTATAACTCTTCAAATCCTAAATTTTGTCATCTGTTTTGACATGAATTTGTTGATTTTATCAGATATTTCTTTTATTTGTTATTCATTCTATCATATAATATGTTTTATTTTAAGTGCTCCGAAACTTTCCAAATACACACAAGAACTGAGGAATGTCAAGCGAGAAATTAGCATCCATACTCTATCAAAAAGGAATTATTCCTCGCGTGAGTCTTCTGTGAAGCGGGTAAAGGCCCCTCGTCTCAGAAATTGCGGGAACTCTGTGAAATTAGTCAGTGATTCAGAATCTTCTGAATGTTTGACAGAACAAACAAAGTCATCCACAGTGGAATATAGTACCTGTAGACACGTCTCTCTATACAAATGGGTTTCTAAATCTTCGGCATGTAATTTTATAAAAGAAGAAGGTAAATATGAGGGTGTGAAACGAACTTCAGACACAAATTTATTCTATGAGCTCAATGATGAACCTTTTGCTGCGAGGAATCAAAGAGACTCTGAAGGACTACCCAGAAAAGGTCACAGGTCAATGTCATTTCCACGAGAGGGATCGGATGCTACACCTTTAACTCTTAAAATTCCAAGATCTTGTTGCAATTTGAATAAAACCGATACTCTGGGTGTCAATGATCATATAGAATTCAAACACAACATTAGCCCCGCTTCATCAAATAGTTCAGGAATAACCAGAATAAGCAGAAGAAATCTAGGTAGTGGTTATGTGGCAGATAGTGAAGTTATTAGTATGAACTCAGATTGTAGCGAAAAAAATCAACCTTTGGAACTTTTGTTCCCGTCTGCCATCACCTTACCAAATTCTTTATCATTCTTAAGTTTTTATCGCGTTCAACAGGGCCGCCTTTTACACAGACTTTTGTATCTTTGTTACACTTTAACAATTATTCTCTGTGTGTCCTCTCTGGTCAAAGTGTGCCGTGTATATAATTTCTGGAAACAGAAAATAAATGAGGATATTCAAAAACAGTTGACATTACGATTTTTTGACAGGTAAGATTTTATTTTGAAATCTAATATGGTTTATTGGAAATATGACTTCCTTTTCTAAACTAAGTATATATTCTAGTTTACTTTAATAACTAATTTTGAACCGGTGACGTATAAGCAAAGTAGAAAGCATATGGTCATTGGAGCTGTAATCAGGATGAAATATTGATTTTATTATCAAATACATTTCATGTCTGATGAGCTTTCCACATCAAATTAATTATATATTTGGTTCTGTTGTAAATTAATATTACACTAAGCTACATACTACCGGTATTACCGACCATGTTGTTTTATCATATGGTCAGGATATTGGTATAAGTTTTAGATACGTAAGAACTAATAATACTCGGATAAAAATGGTGCCAGCTTTTAGCCACAAGACGCTGTTAAGAAAAATACAAAAAATATAGAAGTTAGACCAGTTAAGACAAAAACAAAATAATATGATAATTAGCCCAATTTAATAAAAAAAAATTGCAGGTATATAATACAAATCAACCTCTATTCCATTGAGTATTTTTGTTCCTCTATTCATTATCTTTATGAGTTTTATTACGCAAAATGTATATATTCTTGACAAAGCAAGTACACTGGTGTATCCTAGAGGGGCAGTATTTGCTGACCCTAACAACTAACAAGGACAACTGAAATTAAGTTATGTAACTTTATTCCACTGCAATGTGCAAGATGCTTAAATATTCTTTAAAATAATATATATTTATACAGATTGAACGAATAAAACATGAACACCTGCCTACCCGATAATTTCCGAAATAGCCATTTATTTTCCGTATGTGTTTTTCCACCTCCAGGTTAATTTGATATTTTTACTATGTACAGATTGAGACTGTAATCATGGACTCTTCTATCTGATTTGATCTACCATTGATTACACACATTCATGATGGATAAGACAGAATGATATTGTAATCAGTCTGATAAAAAAGTCGTGTGAAGCTCTTATTTTTAGGAGAGTGTCGGGATCAGTAGTCAATCTAATTTCTGGAGCTCGCTGGTCATGTTCGGGTCCTCCCAAAAAAACGGATTTTAAATATAACAATATAGGGCTGCAGAAAAAATTAATGTAAGGCACCTCCACGTATTTCCTATCTGGAAATAAATATTTTTATATACAATAGCGAATACATGTACTACCTTTTTTACTTTGATGCCCATGTTTTCCAACGAAAGAGAGAAATTAGAACTATTATGATGAAGCAAAAAAATCCATTTTTCGGCTATTATTTTTCACAATATCACCAATTTATTTAATAAATAAATTAATGTTTTGATGTATAAGAATTTTAATGGATTGTTATTTTACTGGAGCTATCGGTATGTCGCTTTGTCCACTTTGTATTCAGTCCAAACTCTTGAACGAATAAACCTGAGTGATTCAGATTTTTTTAAGCAATTGACCAAATAAGTTGATCCACCATTATAATATTTGTTTATCAATTTCTCAATTAAGAGATAAATATTTTGATGCCTTAATTAAAAAACAAATAAGCAAGATCTTAGAATTTTTCACTTCATTCGACAACATTTTACAAAGAACATAAGAGGTAAGCCCCTTTGTATATGCTGCCACAAGCACATGGAGCGATAGCGAATCATTTCATAAATTTTCCTGCAAAAACATACAGTATATATCAAGGGGAAGGGGTAAACTTTTAAGGTCGCAAAGGATAATTACTCAATAATACTTGGAATAAAGACTCGCTTGTAATCAGTGAGCTGAAACCAAATTTTGGGAATTTCCGTGTCAACTGGCTGTCAATTCAAGCAACAAATTTTTCTCATTTTTTTTCTTTTTGTCATTTCAGAATGACGGATGCATGTGTTGTCTTGCTTACAACCAGTGCTGTTCGTTTGGTTGTTCAGCATCGAACAAATCGTAGACGGAAGACCGACACGTCAAAGACAGAAGCTAACAGCGTCACGTGATTCTGCGTTATGCTTCTTACAGTAATAAATGTGTCTATTTCATGTATAAATCAATCACTTTTTGTTGGATGTGAGGGTTTCATTATTAAAAGTACCGTCTTACAAAGCCTTTGTTCTGTATGAAAAAATGAATTGTCTGCTTTTTATCAATCTAGGACATAAACATTAAAAACTATTTGAAATTGAAGACACGTAACTTTTAATTATGTCAGCCAAAACGGATCTGATTCGCGGAGGTTTTTGCAGATGGCTTTGACAGTCTCAATCACACTACGCTATGGTGATATTTACCATGAAATATGAAGACAAGAACAGTAATAAGACTCTAAATTCTAATGGAACTATAAAAAAAAATGGAGCAGTGCAAACACAGACCTCATAGAGGTTGGATCAGGTGCCATGGAGGAGTAAGCATCGCTTTTCGGCCCGAAACATCCGTCCTGTGCTCCTTGGAATCTCTTGGTCGGACTAAAGAAAAAAAATCCTTTGAAAATAATTTATTTGAAAAACGTAAATCAACATTCCACATAATGAAATGTTGCATTTGTAAACAAGGTCATTGTATAAAAAAAAGAAATTGTGAAACGTTGACTTTAATTGAGACTAAATGTAATATCTTCCAATATCATAGCAAAGTTTCTAGCTTCAAAAAATATTTTCTCAGGTTGGCCCCCCCACTTTCAAAAACGATGCTACGTGCCTGTTTATTACCAATTTCAAATGAGATAACAAATAATAAATGCACTTTATCATTTTATCAAACCCATAGTTAAAAAATACGGTGAGATTCTTTCTGTTACTGGTTTTTACGAAAGCCCATTGTGCTCATTTTCGTAGGTTAAAAAAAAAATAAATTTTTCGAGTTATAACGCGAAACTTTGGCGAATAAACGCGTAACTTTCGCGTTATAGGGCCTAACGCGAAACTTTCGCGAATAAAGTCGTAACTTTTGCATTATAACGCGAAACTTTGGCTGTTTAAAACGAAGACATTTGCATAGGTCTTAACTTTCTTTTGATTTTGTGATCTAGTTTATTCATTGCAATGAAAACAAAAGGCTATTTTAATCCTGGACATAACAGGCTATAATTTAAAGTTTTTTAGCTATTGAATCCATATTAATGTCACATTTTGTGTTTCTCAACGCTCAAACAATTAAAAGTTTAACTTCATAATTATGAATACCGGGAAAAATCTATCCTTTCAGGTGTCTTTTTATACACTCTATAGACAATTTGAAATAGAATTGTTAAGATCAAGATCTCAGAAAATTAACAAAATAAGGTGAACTCTTTGTCAATTGTGTCCCACCACATGGGTGAAAATTAGATGTCAAATTTTCATTTAATTGTCTCCGTTAGATTCACTGTAGATATACGACATCGTATTTTGAGGTTGCGCCACGTGGTCATACCATTGCTTACAAAAACATTGACAATTAATCCAAAGTGTAAAACTCTTTGCTGTATACCTTCATAGTTTTGATTTATGACGCTAGTCCACGAATTTTTCAATAACCCCTCGGATATATAGATATTGGAGAGAAAATAAGAAACGTAGACCCCCTCCTCAATAAATTTGTAATTAACAATATCCATTTGTATTTATTATTTGAAAAGCACCATTTGGCTAGTTAAGCTCATAAAATGATACATTCAACATTGTCCACTCTTTTTTTTATCTTTGTTTCTACAGGGTATAATTTTTAGTCCAAATTGGTTGGATTGCTTAATTTACTAGTGGTACAGTTGTAGTGAATGTTACTGATAAAAAACAGCTTGAGAAAGTGTCATGTGAAGAAATAATTAGTCTAAAGAATTTTTTTGAATTGAGCAACTGAAAAACATTTACAAGAAAGTAAAATTCATTTTGTTAATTGGTAGGGTTTTGAAATTTAAAAAAAGTTCTGATGACAAATCTATCCTATTATCGCATCATTTCTCCAGTACATCTTCTGAGGAATTGATATTTTATAAATGAACTAATGAAAGTTCCCATCAGTGTTCATGTTCTTATCTGCCAGTCAAGATCAAGATTCCTGAATAACATTAATTTATGCATATAATTTCGCGTTATAACGCGTAAGTTTCGCGAAAGTTTCGCGTTTATTCGCGAAAGTTTTTTTTAACCTACGAAATTGAGCTCATTCGGCTTTCGTATGTTTTTATGCGACCGGATCGATAGATCGGGGGCGCACATTGTTTTTGTCCTGTCTGTCTATCTGTCTGTTCGTCTGTCAACTGTAACCTTTGCCATAACTTTTGAACCATGAGAGATTAGAGACTTCATATTTGGTATGTATATCCCACTTATTCAACTCTCTCAAAAGACACCAAGGTCAATGACCTTGTGTTTTGGAAATTTGAAAAGTTAAGTTTTTGACTAAAATATTAAATTCTTATATACGAAATCAGTTTGAGTTTTTGAACGTCAGAAATTTGAACTACATGTATACTGGACTTTTGCGAAGACACTGACTTTTACAGTTGACGGCTTAGTTAGACAATTAAACCTGCGTCATGTACGGAGGTACGGACATTGAAAATAGATAAGAAAACATAATTGAGGTGAAGGTTATTGTATTCGGGGCTTTTAAATAATTCATCAAACAAAAAAAATATATAATTGGTGGTAGAATAAAATTAATTTAGATACTTTATTCACGAGAATTAATATGCAGTGTATCCTTGTATTTTAAGAAACCTTTAGACTAAAATAGCCCGTTATTTTCGGTTTGTTAAATGTTCAGATCAATATTTTTTCACAAAATAGCTCCCTTTTTTAAGTTGAACCATAAAACTTAAATAAGTAAAATGCTCTCTCTCTCTCTCTACCACACCCTCTCTCCCCCACACTCTCATTCCTTTCTCTCCCCACTCTCTCACTCTTCTCTCTCTCACTCACTCCACTCTCACCCACACTCCTCTCTCTCACTCCACTTTCTCCCCACACACTCTCTCTCCTCTCTCTCCCCACTCATTTTCTCACTCACTCCTCTCTCTCCCCACACTCTCTCTCACTCCTCGATCTCTCTCTCACTCACTCCACTTTCTCCCCACACACTCTCACTCCTCTCTTTCCCCACGTGCACTCTCATTCTTCTCTCTTCCCACACTCTCTCACTCAGTCCTCTCTCTCTTTCTCCCCACTCTCACTCTTCTCTCTCCCCCCAAACTCTCACTCCTCTCTCTCACCACACTCTCTCTTCCCCCCACTCCAACTAGGAGTATCTCCCCACTCCAACCCGGAGTAGAGAGTCGGGAGGCACATGCAGGAATGTAGGGCAGGTAAAAAGAAAGAAAACCTTTCTTTTCTTCCCTAACCTATGTCTCCTCTCGCAGCATATTTTCTCTCACACCACTCTTTCCATCTTTCTTACCCTCTCTTTCTTTTTTTTTTGTTTTTGTTTTTTTTTTGTTTAATTTTTCTGCTTTACTACATTTTGCTACATATTCGTCGTAGAAAAATTTACATACGGAAACATTATCAAAAAGTAATAGTGTTTTAAGTCTGGCATTACTTTTATCGCCAAAATTTACGGAACTCGTTAATTAGATTCAAGCTAAATCACAACCAATGATATCTTATTATAATTTTGAACATTCTTGAAAAATTAATTTTCCAAAGAAGCATATCTCTTAATTTGTAATCACGAAATAAACTATAGAAATTTGCAACGCATACAAAACGTTTACGCTAAGAATAGAGCAATAGAACCACTAAAGGTGCCATAGGCGCTTCCCATTCCTATATAAAAATTGTATATGTATGCCAGATTTTCAGTTTGCAATTTTTATTGGTAATTAAAAAGACTTTGTACGTGATATAAACCTACATGATTATTCATAATGAAATGTTGCATTTGTAAACAAGGTCATTGTATAAAAAAAAGAAATTGTGAAACGTTGACTTTAATTGAGACTAAATGTAATATCTTCCAATATCATAGCAAAGTTTCTAGCTTCAATGAATTTTTTTTCATATTATTACAATTAATTAATGTAATGAAAAATGTTTCTATATGACTGAAGTTGTGCAGAGTTCAGCACATATTACTTACTTTTCTCTCGAGTTATTTCTTTTGGACATCTTTAATTCCAACCACCATTTCAATCATTCCTTCTTAATTATATCGGATTATTGTAGTAATGAGAAGATTGTACGCTGAAGGAATGAATATAGAGAGTTCTGCTTACTCGCCATCAAACGACTCAAAAGTAACAGTTGATAATACTGATATCTTGATATTGGTCAATCTCTTCAGGAAACAAGTTGTTCAGTAAATTCGGATATATCGTTGATACACTAGCCTTCAAACAGTATTGCATTTTGTAAGAGTTGGTTGAGTTGATACTAAAGTGTTTTTGTTTCAGGTGTTTCCTAACTTCTAGTATCTAACATAAAATCAGACCATTGATTTGAGATACATATATATTTTACAGAGTATGTAACTGCCAAGCTTATTGGTATATGTTCCTGTTAGAAGAAAATATACTACCTTTTTTCTTAGAATTTCATCTAACTTCTTTGGTTATTTGCATGCAGTTTCAGCGATGAAGTACATTCTAACACAAAATAGACAAGCTAGCAATTTTCCTCTTATTTCTGCATTTATTTTACAAGATCGTGTGTGATCTCGAGGGAAGAATATAGCTATCCCGTGCACGGTAGTGTATAATGACTAACCTATCAATGTTTCTAGTGGTTGGTGGTTCATACCGTTGGGGGAGCACATAAGGGTTCCTCATCACGCACCATATAAGGTCAGAAACAACGAAAAATGAAAGCAACTATAGACAATCGTTTGTTTTTCTGTAGTGTGATTCGTGAGTCATAATAGTATGGTAAAATCTCTACATGGCATATTGTATTTTAGCAAATAAATTGTGCAACACGACTTAATACTTTGAAGAAGTTGCAGATTTTATTTGAAGGGAAAATCAGCTACAAAGGACTGTATCATCGAGAAACGTGCTGTGCCTATTTCACTCATAAAAGAAATTACTTGGTCTGTGTTTGGCTGAAATGTATTCGCCATTTGGGTATTAAAGTTCCTTTTTGTAGCTTAAATATCCTTACTTGTTTTGCAGTCAAGCCTTTTGAATCGATCTAGGTCCATTTCACTCAATGTCCATAAACTTTGGCAAAAGTGATGTAAAAATGACTGAGCCGGTCTCATCCTTTCTAGAGTTTCTGGCAATAAAATCCAATCCGTTGATTAAATGTCCTGTCTGGCGACTAATCAAAATCTGTAGATGAAGATGAAGTTTCCGTGCAATGTGCCGAGAAACTGCCATTAACTTGGCTTCGTCGTTCAAACGGAATCTTAAGTGTTGTACAGGCAGGAATCGGTCTTATATATATTGCATCATTTTTTATTGTTTATTTATATATTCATTTATGTATCAGCAAGTAATTGCTTATATAGTAACTAATATTCATGTTATTCCTCTATCCCTACATTGCAAGTCGCAAAACATAGGCCAAAAGGGAAAATCTTTCTTGTCAAGGATAATTGATATTTATCGATTTCTTGAAATTAAAAGTTTTCTATCTTGACCAACTGACTTTTCCGAAATACCTTGTAAATGGTTAAGTTTCTTATGGAAAAAAACATAAATTTTGCAGTTCCTTTGTACGAAAATCAATGTAGAAAATATTAAAGTTCAGATTCTCGCTATTATTGTAGTATTGCTTACGATTCCAAGTAAGTATCATACTGCAAATAGACAAGTTTTTGGAAGTTGCATGTAATATGTGACCCTTTGGGAGAAAATGCCAAAACCAATCCTTACAGAGCTCTAAATGATGATATAGATCTTGGATGCAAGTCTCTTGGTACCAGTTCACGCGAGTTAGCTTTAAATGTCGTGTATTTTATGTATAATTTTTTTTTATGAATGAAACTTTGAATGAGCTTTGTTGTATGCATTTTTTGTATATAAAGAGAAATATTGGAATTTTGCATAAAAATTCTTTCTCCGTGATAATTAAGAACACTGTGAATTGTTCACATGAATTGAAGGAATGTTGACCTACATAAGGCGGCCATGGGGAATAACTCTTGCTTAAATCACCTCATATGGAAAACACTTTATTATGATAAACTTAGATGTCCAGGTTCAAATCGAGAAGGAAAACAAAATTTGCCACATTCTCACTTTTTAAATGAAGTTTGATTTTTAGTCTGGAAGGGGATTTGATTAATTTACTAAATGCACTGCCCAATCTTCTTTCAGTAAATTTCCCCTCTTACCTTTTAACTCTAGAAGAGTCATCCATCTGTCTGTAAACCTTTTTTTAAAATGCTTCTTTGTTTTGGTCTAATTTGAATGTAATTTGGTAAACATACTGTACAACTTAATAAAATAAGATACAGAATAATCTATATCTTAGATTTTGGTGATTGGTGATGCTATGTTTACTCTAAAATAGAAATTTCTGTGATTTTTTTTTTGAAAATGCTACTCTTCCTGACGTTTTGGTCCATTTCAATATAAAGCATGCAAGTACACTAAGCTGAGATATATAATTCTGTATATATATTTTTATGCCCCCTTCGCATATTGCCTTGCTGCTGTGTGTCGGTCCGCCATCAGTTTCCGTTCATTTACTTTGCAGAGGTTGCACATATTGAAATGAAATTTGGTATACAGATTTATGATAAGAATATCTAGTCAAGTTCTGTTTTGTATGATCGGACCATTTTAAACAGAGTTATCTCCCTTGGGCTTAAAAAAATTCCAATTATTTGCAGTGTCCGTTCATTTTCTTTGCAGAGGTTGCAAATTTTGAATTGAAATTTACATAGGAATATATTGGGAACATTTTTTTAAAAAAATCTCAAGAACAGCAAAGCTATGATTGGTAATATTTAGATGAAAGCATCCTTAGTGTGTGTATATAAAAGTTTGTTCAAATCATTGCCTTGGGGTAGGGAGGGGCTAATATATATAATGTCCAATTAAAGTTTAAATAGGAAACATACAGAATTTTTAAAGAAATCCTTTCAAGAACAGCCAAGCCATGATTTACATAGAAACATCCTAAGGTAGCGTAGATTGCAGACTGTTCAGATCAGGAACCCCAGAGTTAGGATGGGGCCACAACGGGGGACCAAAGTTTTACATAAGGAAATAGAATTTACTGAATGCTAATTGAAAGAGGTTGTTGAAGTCCCTGTAAAGTCAACTTATCGTTCAGTAGCCTATCTTGGGTTAAAAAATTATCAACACTACTTTTGTACAGTACTATTGAATTTCCATTTTTGTGCTGTTAACATTTTTGTGAGGAGTGAATAATCTCGGAAGAAAATTTACTAGAGCATTACTAGAGTTTTGGAATCATAAATGAAGATGGCAATTCAGTTTGGTTGTTGGAAATATTGAAAATATTGAGTTTTATGCTTGTTTATATTTTAAAATTTTAAAGAATATCATCTTGAAAGAGAGACTTTTTTTCATAAAAGAAATTTAGTTTAAAAAAGAGTATAAAATGTGTTGGCTAAATATTAAATTTGGAACAATGTCATGAATGTGTATTTTGTGTGATAGACAAAATGTAATTTATTGAAAACAAGCAATATAATTCAGTAATTGCAAAATATTAGGGTCACATGTAAGTTTTTTATCCAGTTTATAGTTTATGTGTACATGTTGGACACATATATGTAAACTGTTGTATTAAAGTTATTTCCATCCATAGATAATTTTAAAGCCACTTTAGACAGGAGTGTGCTTGTAAATAAAAGTATTAATTGTGGTTTTATTGCATTAATAAAATCTTATAAAATTATAAATTCCAATATGATCAGGATTATTCCCTTCATCTTGACATTAACTCATCTAGTTTTTGTGTTGTGGCAAGGACATGAAAAGCCTTGGTTCCTATAAATTTATGTCCCCCATGAAATGTAAAATTCTCATACTACAGTATGTTTCTTCCTCAACCATACATTGAAATTGCAAATTAACACCCCACCCCCTTAAAAAAATGAAATAAAGAATGTGTTTATGCAGTATTTTGGTTCCCCCTCCACACAAAGATTGCTCATGACAAGAGAAGGTAACAACTTTTAGCCAATTTCATCAGATCAAGATTAAGACCATGGGTATTTGCTGTATATGTTTTGTTAAGTCCTTTTGAAGCATACCCTAGTTTGCCCAGTTGTCCAATTTAAAGTAAATTTTGTATGAAAATGCACAAATAACTTTAATAGGTATATGCAGCTTGTATCTTAGAGAGTTTTACTGTATCATTGAAAATGTTATGGATTTTTTTTATTGTTATAGCCAACAGCAACATTGGTACTTTGAACTTTGTCCTCATTTATCCACTGTGGGTACAAGTAAATGTACATGCTTATGTGTTGTTTTATATGAAATTTATAAACACAGATCTTATCGTTATAATAATTCATATTGTGTTGATATGTTCCTCCTTTTTTTAAGTAGACATTTTCTGTCCAAACAGTCATATCTTTGACAGAGGAAAGTAAATCCTTCTTGTGTTCTGTCAAACATTTTGTATAAAAAGTTATGTTTCTTGTATCTTTTGAATTCATCACTGAAAATCATTGTGTTTAGCATCCATGTAATGTTAACATTGGTTTTCTGTTTCCTAGTTTGTCCTCAGTCCATTCTCTCTCTCTCTCTCTCTCTATTGAAAATGATGCAAATAATACACATCTAGAATATAAAGAAATTGTAAACCTTCTATGATGTTCAAAATTCTGCCTCTCTGAAAGCATCCTTATTATTCTTTACAAATATTTTTTCAAATCAAATCCCATTTTTGTGAGAATTTGAATAAAAATTTCAAACCTACGCGGTGAAACTTATTCATGTTACTCAATCAAACATGACTCAAGTTTTTATTTTCAATTTTTTTGACAAATGTTTGTATCATCTATTCTTAAGCTGGAACTGCAGTCTCTGGGGCTCTGTTATCCAGATCTCATTCCAAAATTACTTCTGCCGGGCTCCTTCTCAATTTAACCAGCCTCCCATATTTTGAAATCATTACTGTCGCGTAACATCGGATATTGCCTGATCTTGAATTCATCGACGATTGACGTCAACGGTAATTGCATCGTCGTTCCTCTGCTGTACAAACCAATGCTGCTAAAAGCTCCTGAGAACCAAGAGTCATTTTCAAGAGTCAAGGTACCAACGTCACTAATCCGTCTCTCCGTCAATTCAATCGATGTAAGTGGTACATCGTACAGAAGTAGGGACCAAAGATTTCGTGGAAGTACGCCGTGCTGGTATATCTATGCCTTGTATTTTCTTGGTAAGGCACATTTGTCTAACTTTAAAGGTGCTCATCCGATTCCCCTTTGATTACTAGCGTAAATACCATTACAGTAACACAATGATATATATGGAGGAAGTTCACTTAGTTATGCCAGTGAAATATGGGAATTCCACAAAGATTATGTTATAGAAAAAATATGTTTTAACACCTTCAAATTATGTTGAAAGTACAAAAATAACTCGCTGCTCATGATCTATAACGAACTTGATCGCTTACATCTTTTTATTCAAATGGATATTGCATTACAAAATCTTGGTCAAAAATATTTTTTAAAGAATTGTATAATTAAAAAGATTAACAAAGATATGATATAATCCAGATCGCTAAACTGGGTCACATTGGCCTTGCTCTTCTATGGAAGATTTAATTTTTAAAAGATTTCGTCATATATTAATATAAAATATTTTGTCCAAATATTATAGACACAGTCGAGCCCCAATAGACCAGTTTGAAATCTAAAATTTATGGGAATTTTAATATTAGTATTTAAAATGCAGTGTACGACTATATCTTTCAATGGGAATCTTTGTTACCCTTTCGAAGCCCCATCATACTTCAGGAGAGAGGAAGGGGCATGCCGGTGATTTGAACAGATTTGAATCTGCACAACATTAGATGATTACATACTAATGTAGTACTTCGTGCTAATACTTGACAATTTTCCAATTGTATTAGGGAAGAAAATGAAAATATTAAGTATTACATAAATAGCACAAATAAGTCTAGACTTCATGTTTGGCTAACATGAAATCTTTGTCTGTTAAATATGGATTCAAAATTTGGTCAAGTCATGCAAAGGGCATTGGAAGTCATCCGAATTTCACCCCTTTTTGTCCATCTAGAACTGGTCTGGACTCAGCTGAACCCTGATCATTATTCACTCTAAAGCAGACGTTTTACCACTGCGCCACTCAGGCAACTTGAAAATGTTAAACTTTAAAGAAACATCTGATATTTGCTTTCAGATTCAAAATTAAACCCTCAGGGTCCAGAGGACATGGCTTGCAAGGCAGTCTCTTGATCTTTTGTTTTCAATGTTGCCCCCCCCCCTCCCTTTTTTCCCTTGAAGAACTACTTGCTCCGAATATATAGAACTTTTCAATACCCTTTTTTAAGGTCTTCCGTCTTCACGGAAGACCTTATATACTCACCGTCAATAGAAACGCAACACCCAAATTTAAGGGGTGAAAATTATATACGGGATTTAACTATGTACCAAAAAAATTAGGAAATCTTTTACTTTGCCAAATCAGTTATTTAACGGTTGAATGATTTTCATTTCATTACCGGAAATGAAATGAGGGCCCCCTGTACAGTGATTAAAATCATCTAGAATCATATCAAAAGTGAAAATGAAACTTGTCTTTTATCTAATTTCTCGGTGGAAAATGAATCATTTAGCATAATTTGGGTAGATTATCTTCACTTACAGTAAAGTTAGATATTATTTTAGTGGTTCTTTAAATTTATAGGGATTATACGGTAATCTAAAAATAGAACTTACATCTTGACATGTTGTTTGTCTGTCTCTGATATGTTAAGTATACCAGCAGCTCTCATTTTCTTTGCATGATTCTTCCCCTCGTAATGTTGGATGGCCTGCTTTGGTGAGTTGAATGCCACTTGACACAATTTACAGTACACACGGTCATTCTCATCTTTCATCTTCTCAATGACACTCTAGAATATAAAATAAAAATATCCATGTAACATATGTAATTGACGTTCGATAATGTCAAAATTAATTTTTAAGTTACCACATGCACATGTACTTAAATTTCACTTAGTAACAGTTAAATATTCTCACATTATTTTAGAAACTAATATCTAAATATCACTTATGCCATAATTTACTTGATCACTTTTTTTCATGTGCCTGCAGCTGATCTAAGAATTCCAATAGTTTATTGGAAAATTACCTCACTGAGAGTCTGGTTATTTTCTTCCTTGGGAGTATCATCAGATTCTGATGCTGGGGTAACTTCAGTGACCAGATTCAATGTGGTCACAATATCTCCCTGGGCTGCCTTCCTAGCAAGAGTGGCCTCCAGTGCCGCGGACTGTTTATACAGCCTCACTTTCTTGGCATGGTGTTTACCATTGTAATGGGACTGGGCTTGTGAGGGGTGACTGATTGTTAAATTGCACAGCTTACAGAACAAGGGACTCATCATCTCTTCCAGAGCCTTCTGTACCTCAGGGTCGTCAATCAGATCATCAGCTGGCTTCTTCTTCTTTGGAGCTGAGGGCCCCGTTATGCTGTCTTTGGACGTGCTGTCTGGAAGAGTTGCTGTGGTGTCTTCTGAAGTAGTGACTTCAGACTTCACGACTACATTCTGTTTTGTGCTCTGTGTTTCAATAACAGTTTTTTGTGGATTTTCCACAACAGGTTCTTTTTTAACTTCAGTTGTTGCTGCTGGTTTTGAAGCTGCTGCTTTGACTCCTACCTTGTGTTCAACTTTACATGGCTTTTTTACTGGAGGCTGATCCTCAGCTTTCTCTGATTTCATGTCAAGTTTGTGCTTTTCTGTTTGTTTAATGTCTTTACTATTATTTCTGTTGTTAGGGGTGGATTTATTATCACTATGAGTACTGTCTTTGGTTTCCCTCACATTCTGGTCTTTAAATGGTGATGGCTTCAGACTCTTCTCGAATCTGTTGTTGTTTTGTGGTTGACTGTGTCCTCCTCTTCCTCTCCCTCTCTGATTTGGTCCACCATGAACTGGGGATGGTGGCTGGTTTCTGAAGCTTCCACCATCATCTCTATTTCTGCCTCTACTTGGAATACCACCTCTATCATAACCACCCCTCCTTGGACCTCTATCTCCTCTGCCTCGGCCTCCACCTCTTTCCCTCCCATGATCCCCTCCTCTGGGATCTCTATAGCCATCTTGCCATCCTCTGCCCCAGTTTTCTTCCCTCCATGCTCTATCTGGATGTTGGTAGGGTTTGTAATATTCTTCCTCATTTGAATATGCTTGATTGTATCCACTCCCTCTGTTATCATTATACCTTCTTCTATCTTGACTGTCATGGTTATCATGAACTGGAGGCATTTGAGGTCTTTTTCTGTAATCTTTATCCTCATATTGTCTCCCTGAATCAAAATTATCTCCTCTGTAACTTCCATGGTAAGCCCCTCTGTTTGGCACTTGCCCCCCTCTTCCACCCCTGTCAGGTCTGGTTGCATTGGTCCCTCTTCCTCTCCCTTCCCCTGTTTTGTCTGGCTGTTTCTCATTGCTTGGTTGCTGGTGATTGTCTCTCCCACTCCCAACTCCTTGTGCCTGTCCCCTCCCTCCCCTCTTTTCCAATCGAGGATCTCTTTGAGGAGCAGATTTTTGCTGTCCATTGGTACTGTTACTTCCACTATTGCTACTCCATGTCTTCCCATCCTGTTGACCTGTATAATTCTGACCATAAGTGCCATACCCATATGATCCATTCTGATCCTGGGAGCTATCCCCGTACCCATAGTAATTCCCATAACTATCATAACCACTGCCATAATAGTCACCGTAGTTGTAGTTAGTGGAACTGTAGGAGTCATAATTTGGCTGGTTCCCTGATTGCTGGTACTGGTTCCCTTGCTGGTACTGGTTCCCTGATTGATACTGGTTCCCTGTCTGATAACCAGAATAGTCGTAGTTCTGATTAGAATTGTAGTACCCTGATGTATCTTGGTACTGGGAATAACTCTGTGTGGTGTTTGTAGATGTGTTGTAACTGGCTTGTTGTCCTTGAGAAGAATTCTGTCCATCATAATATCCTAGAAATCAACAAAATTTCAGAAACTGTATTTGTTTTAGTATATGTGACTCAGAGCTTGAAAATTGAGAATATGGATCAGGTGTAACACCTATCATTTATAACTTATAAATAAATTTAACCTAAGAAGTGGGACTGTTTGATTAATATTCGATTATAAGTTGTTAAGATGAAAAAAGGAGCAACTGAAGTGTGATAATTAGTTTTTACTTACAAATAGAAATATGACGATGGTAAGTGTGATTTTCTTCCAGCGGATAGGGCAGAAGTAATAATTTGCTTATCAAAAAGAACAAATGCAGGAAAAAGTAAGCCACAAAAATGTGTCCTTTAAAAATTGAAACGAAACTCTTTCTATTGATGAATTGATGACTTAGTGGTGCGACTCTATCAAAAAGAACAAATGCAGGGCAAAGTGATCCATATGTGTCCTTTAAATGAAATGTATTTACTATTGTGTACCTTGATTATTGTAATTAAACTGAGAATTCTGGGTATTCTGTGGGGTAGACTGCTGACCAGCTGTGGTGTAACTTGCTGCTACAAAAATATACACATAGGCATTATATCATAAATATAAAAATGATATGGCAAAAAATGAAACAAAAGGCCCATGGGCCTTATAGGTCACCTGAGCATCATGCAACAACTTTCCAACGATTGAATCTTGTTCATGTTTTAAACTATAGACATCATGGCATTCACAATTTTGAAAGAGGCACCATTGCTTATCATAACTATACACTTAGCATGTTTAGTTTGGTTACTTAATACCCATAGACAGAGTAGGGGAAGAAAAAAAATGCATTTCGACTAATCAGTAATATTCAGCAATAATAAGTGGTCCCACTACCACACATGAACCCCTGACTCTTGGTCCACATATTTCACAATTTTGGAAAAGGCCCCCTTGCTTATCAAAAATGTTTGATTAATACCAAGGGGAAGATTTCAATCAATTAATTCATTTTCAGTATATAAGCAGAGCCCCCCCCCCTCCCCCGCCTCTATGATACCTCTATATATTTTCACTATATCATCAAAAGAGCCCCACCCTAACTTTGGAACCCCTGACCCCGAGTGGGGCCATAAAATTCACAATTCTGGAAGAGGCATTCTTGCTCATCATTTCTATTTACTTAGTTAGTTTATTTAATACCCAAGAGCAAAGAAGAAGATTTTCAAAGAATTAATGTATTTTCACTATATAATCAATTGAGCCCCATCCTAACACCAGAACTCCTGACCCTGGGGCCATAAAATTCATAATTTTGGAAGAGGCATTCTTGCTCATCACAACTATGTACTTAGTTAGTTTGTTTAATATCCAGGAGCAGAGAAAAAGATTTCCAAAGAATAAATGTATTTTCACTATATAACCAACTGAACCTGCCTTAACACCAGAACCCCTAACCCTGGGGCCATTAAATTCACAATTTTTGAAGAGGCATTCTTGCTCATCATAACTATATACTAAGTTAGTTTGTTGAATATCCAGGAGCAGAGAAGAAGATTTTCAAAGAATTTCTGTATTTTCTCTATATAATCAATAGAGCCCTGCCCTAACACCAGAACCCCTTACCCTGGGGTCATAAAATTCACAAATTTGGAAGAGGCATTCTTGCTTGTCATAGCTATATACTTAGTTAGTTTATTTAATACCAAGGAGCAGAGAAGAAGATTTTTAGAGAAATAATGCATTTTCACTATATAATTAATAGAGCCCCGCCCTAGCACTAGAAACCCTGACCCTGGGGACATGAATTTCAAAATTTTGGTAGAGGACTTAATGGTCATTACATTCATGCTAACACTTTGACTGCTTCATGTCCAGGAGTAAAGAAGAAGATTTTTAAAGATTGCATTAATTTTAGTGGTTTTGGCCCCATCCCTCTGGCCCCAGGGGGGCAGGGACCAAGAAATTCACAATTTTTGTTCCCCATCTTCCATAAATGCTTTATGCCAAATTTGGTGGAAATTGGTTGAGCAGTTGCAGAGAAGAAGCTGAAAATGTTCAAAAGTTAACACACGATGAACAACGTACGACGACGGACAAAAACGGAAAGCAATAGGTCACCTGGGTTTACTTTCCTATATATTTCTATGTAAAACTTTGGTCGGCCATTGTGGCCCCCCCTACCCCCCCCCCCTCCCCCCCGGGGGTCATGATTTGAACAAACTTGAATCTACACTACCTTAGGATGCTTCCATATAAATATGATCAATTATGGCTTTGTTATTCTTGAGAAGAAGATTTTTAAAGAATTTTCCTATATATTTCAATGTAAAACTTTGGTCAGCCATTGTGGCCCCGCCCTACCCCTGGGGGTCATGATTTGAACAAACTTGAATCTACACTACCTGAGAATGTTTCCCCATAAGTTTCATCTTTCCTGGCACAGTGGTTCTTGAGAAGAAGATTTTTAAAACATACCACCAAATTTTCATTAATTCCCAATTATCTCCCCTTGAATGAGGGCGTGGTCCTTCATTTGAACAAATTTGAATCCCCTTCACCAAAGGATGCTTTGTGGCAAGTTTGGTTGAAATTGGCTCAGCGGTTCTTGAGAAGAAGTCGAAAATGTGAAAAGTTTACAGACAGACAGACGGACGCCGGACAAAATGTGATCAGAAAAGCTCACTTGAGCCTTCGGCTCAGGTGAGCTAAAAAGGTAACATCAAACATTCAGTGGCAAGTGAATTGTTTAATCATTACTTGTTTATACACAGAACTTTTTGTTAATCAAAACTCACAAAATAACAAAGCATGTTTTGAAATAACATAATATAAAGATTTGAATAAAATTGAGGTTGATTTGTTAATTATAAACAAATTATAGAATTGAAAATTATTGAACATTTCTCCTCAATTTTTTTTTCAGCTAGACCAAAAAAAAATCATTATCTACAATAAAAAAAAAATGACAGTAGGCATTAATACAGAAGAGTCAGTTCCATGTATAAGATTGTTGTTTATGTGATTAGTACCTTGATATGAGCTGGCACTGCTTGGTTGATACAAGTACTGAGAATTTGTTCCACTCATGGCACTGGCTGCTGTTGAAGTACTACCAGATGTTGACATTGGTTGATAATAGGAATTTTCAGCTGTTGAGTAACCTGGGTATACATGTATTGCATACTCTGAATACTATTAATGGTCATATAAAATCTCATAATTTATTTTCAAATGGTAAATTGCAGTGATAATGATTAATCTGAGGAACAAATTGTATTTAAATGTTATTAAATCAAAACAAAGCGAACTTTGTGAAGGAGTTTACTCACTCTGGCCATAGTGGACTGGTTGTTGCTGATACTGGTACCCCTTTGATGCCTGGGATGCCTTGTCCCCGGCAGGTTTTGGGGGTGGAGGTGGTGGTGGGGGAGATTCTTCACGTGTTGTCATTGTTCTAGAAAAAATTGTTAACAGTTAACCATGCAATCTTATAGTTTGTTTACCCTAGGCTAATAAAAATAAGGCTAAATTTTAGATCTCAATTTCTGGTTTAGAATATAACTCCCATTTGACCAAAAAGAAGTGAAAATAAAAACATGAAAAAAAAAAAAAATCAATACTATATATCACTGAATTTTCGCTCATATCAATGAATTTTTTTTCTATATTTCTTGTCTAAAACATCCTTAAAGATTTCAAAATGGATACTTTTTATATCAAATCTTCAATGTATGTAAAGTCGTTAAAATGGAATGTGTCTGAAACAGGAAATTATATTGTACTACAGCACAAGTCCCAGCCATTATACAGCTCTGCAATTATGTTAGTTAACATAATCTAACTGTGCCTTGGGACAAGCCCAGGTTCACAGGACAATATCATTTAGACATTTTAATGATATTTAATAATAATATTTTATCTACAATGATGTAACGCTCTCCCTTTTCTTATTTTGATAAATTTAAAAAAATAAATTAGAGGGATACATTATTGCTGCTACAAGTATTAGTTCATTTCAGACGAAATCCAGTCAAAACGCCCCCTGATTTTGGTCCAAGCGCTTCCTAATATTGGTCAAAATGCCCCCCGATTTTGGTCAAAGCGCCCCTCATAGAATTTTACAGTAAAATGATGTTACAAAACCGCCCCCAAATATTGGTCAAAACGTCCCCGATTTTGGTCAAAGCATCCACTGATTTTGGTCAAGGCGCCCCCTAATATATTTTTACAAACATGTTTCGGAATAAAACTTTCGTATTTTATGATATTATCATTGTTTGGCAGTTACCTGAAAAATTCTATAAGGGGGCGCTTTGACCAAAATTAGGGGACATTTTGACTATTGCTTGGGGATTGACTCAAAACGTGTTTTTTTCCTGTAAAAATATATTAAGGGATGCTTTGACCAAAAGCAGGGGACGCTTTGACCATTTCTTGGGGACAGTAAAGATTTGTTTATATAAAGATATTTTTTCTTCTATAAAAATATGTTAGGGGGTGCTTTGACCAAAATCAGGGGGCGCTTTAACCAATATGTGGGGGCAGTATATTTTCTATAAAAATATGTTAGGGGCGCTTTGACCAAAATCAGGGGACGCTTTGACTAAAATTAATTAAGGGACGCTTTGATCGGGACGTTTTTATTAGGAGGCGCTTTGACTGGCTCCCATTTCAGACTAACCTGACTGTCTTAAAGCAAAGACATGAATGTTATTTATGTCTTTGCTAAAAGATCCGGGTTTGCTCTGTATGACTGAATTATTGAGAAATATATAGAAATATGCAAAGAACTGATACATTTTATCATTTTACATTTGAAAATTAAGTGAACTCTACAAAATGTCAGTTCAAGAAAAACTTTTGAGAGTGCAAACCTAGTATGTGAGGTCATAATTTGAAACTTCCATGTATCAAAGCCAAATTTATTCAAATTGTAATAAGAGACTGATAATTTATTGACAGTTTTCAGGGGAAAATACTGAGATAATTCGGGTAGAAACACATTGTTTTCGCCTTAATCTTGTCAACGATGAATAGATTATATTAATCGTTTTTCTATAACATTTTGATTGAAAGGACAAGTGCTAAAAGCTCAATGATAATATTTACATGCTTGTGACTGAAAACAAATTTGGTGAGAAAAAATTCTTTTCCGCTGCAAGTCGGCAAAAAATGGTTTGGCTAATGTACGATGCACACTTGATCGTACAACTTCTAAATAGACTTTCAAGATTGCAAAGGGAAAAAATATTTAGATTAACATTTTTGTATATTTTGGTCAAACTAATCATTGCATTTTGCTAATACCTAAAAAAAAAATTATTTTTTAAAATTTATTTATTATATAGGAATAAATAATACGTAAAAATTGTTTCCGAATCAGTAGATTCCACATTTATGGTTCACACTTCCGGTGGGATGAACAGATTTTCTGAGAACTTGATGATAAACAAGTTGTTTTTGTCATTTGTACCACATGAATTTCTTCAGTAGAACAATATAGAGGGTAAGTTTTTAGATGGCTTTTTTATTATTTAATATGAATTTGCAGTCGTTGAGTTCTTCTCTAATCACTCATTGCTTTTTTGTTGTTTCTAATTTTTTTTTCAATCTAGTCAGATAGTATCATACATGGTTATTATGATGAATTCTTTCACCACATGGTCACAAATGCATAATTGCGTTAGGGGAGGAACAGCTAAAGTCGGACAGCATCGAATGTCGGACAGTTTTCTCTTTCAGAATAAAATCGTTTCTAAATTTAGTGTCATGTGTATTTTTCTTTCAGTATCTCCATCTACAGGATGTTTATGGTTGTTTCGTACATATATAGTCGTGAAAACGTTTGAAATAATGTTTAAAATTTGGAGGATACATACGCATCTCACGGATCCGGATAAAATTCGCATGCGCACCGAGCGCGCACCTGTCGACAGTGACCTAGTTATCATTGGCGAAATCTTCAGTTTGCCGTCGGTACTCCGTGATTGCCAGTATCTTTTGTAATTAAATCATATACTTTTACATGATTTATATTAATTATTCCCATAATTATAACTTTATGGTGGATATTTATTTATAAAACCATGAAAATTAAACTGTCCGACTTTACATACTCGGTCATTTAAAGTCGGACAGAGGAAAATTTAAAGTCGGACAACACATTATATGGAATAAATTGTATTTTAATTGTCATATTTTTAAAAACTAAAACGATTTATTATAATGTTATTAAACTTACTGGCAATTTAAGAGTATTTATGCTTTTGTAAATCAAATTCTGCCGATTCGCTACAACTTTTTGGAAGGAAGAAATTAAAAAAACCGTTTTATCACTTACCTTATAGAAATTATTTCATTTCAGAAAAAAACAATGAAAAACACGTAAAGCAACAACGATCTCATTGAATTTTAACAGCAACAAACTGATATAATATTGCAGAGAAATGAAATACTGTATACATAAACCGAGAAAAATAACAGAAGGAAGGGGAAAGAAAGAGAAGAAAAGAAAATCTATTAAAAAATCAAGTCAATTTTTTTTGTGGCTTTATTTGAGTTTCATGTTTATAACTCATCACTCATTCAGGAAAAAAGAAAGGTTGCTTTCTTGAAAAATGTAAAGATAGTGGGGTAAATAGTTTTCTGTCTATAACCATTTATGTAAAATGGGATTAATTTTGAGGACAATTTAAACCCCAAAAAATTATTCACGTGATAACCCATGAGTTTATAGATTATAGATCGCAAAATACATGTTCTATAAAAATTATATGGCACGCCAAATTCACAAAAATGAGATAATCATAGTTTCACAATCGATAAACTAGGTTTATCGGTTGTAAACTATAGTTTACGAACTGTAAACTATAGTTAACAACGTTAATCTATATTTCACATCTGTAAACCATAGTTAACGCGATAATCTATGTTTCACAACCATAAACTATACTTAACACCGAAAACAATCATTTGCGATTGCAAAACATAGATTATCTGATAAATACAGTTTCACGATTTGTAAACTATAGTTTACAAACCGTTAACTATAGTTAACGATCTGATAAATATAGTTTCACGATTCGTGAAACTATGATTAACAACTCTTAACTATAGTTTACGATTGTAAACTATAGTTTACAAACGTGAATCTATGTTTATCAACAAAATCTATTGTTAACGCTTATTACAGACAGATAAACATAGATTATCATTCGTAAACTATAGTTAACAACCGTTAAATATAGTTTTACAGATGAAAACTATACTTAACGAATCGTTAACTATAGTTTACGGTTTGTAAACTATAGTTTACAGTCGATAAACCTAGTTTATCAATTGTGAAACTAGGTTTATCTCATTTTTGTGAATTTGGCGTGCCATAAAATTATGTTAATTTAAATTTCTTGGTATATAAATGGAAAAAGTCAAAATAATGATAAATCCATACGATTACTAAGTATATTATACGTAAAAATAACTTTAAATGTTCATAAATTTTTTCCCGGGCACTTGGTATCATTTTTGTAAGCTTGGGAGGGGCTAGAAAATTAAATTTAAAAAAATCAACTTACCTGAGTGAAGAAAGAAAACAACAAGAAAGAGTGGGTAATGGTCCAAAATCAAAGAAATTCTATTTCGGAGGTTAATAGGAGGATACGTTCCATTTGATTACATCTTTCAAAACCGAATTTTATTCATACATATTACCAGAATACCCTGATTTGACGGTAATAAAAACGTAGAGGTGGGACAAACAGCCTTTCAATGAACTTTAATTTTCAATAGTGTAAAGTAAGTGTTTGGGGGGGAAAGTGAGGGGTCAGCCCCCCACCCCCACCCCCTGATACTTTCTGCCTGCTCCACTACGATTTAACACCTAAAAAATGAAGTAAATTGAACTTTAAATGCCGAAACTAGTAAGTGTCCGACTTTAAATTCTACATGTCCGACTTTCACTGTCGCTGTCCGACTTTATCAGCCTTTGCCTTTCCGTGTTTGGTTTTGATTTATAGCATTACAAAGCTTTTAACCAATGAAAATTAAGAATAGAAAGAGGGTGAAAACATCATTTTATGTGACGTATAACTTTCCGGTTATGTGAACGAGTTTGGAGCGCGTACCGAAGGTGCATACGAGAGGGTCCGAAAAAGCGTCCGACTTTCGATGTTCGTCCCCTACAAAACAAATGATGATACATATATTTTTTGTAAATTTTTGGACAGTGAAGAGGTCGAGGGAACACTAATTAAGAATGTTTTTAGTTTTGGTTTAATTATTATTTCTTTTTACATTGATGTCATTCAAAATGCCTTTTTAATTTTACTGTACACTGTATCGTGAGTTGTCACTCCCATTCACAGATATGTGGTAATGTAAGATACATGGCACCTAACTAACCCGATCTATAGGGTTAATCCTCAAGATTGATCAGGACTCAGTTCCAGCACAATCTGATTGTACATATTATAGTTATGTAGCTAGAATAACCTAACATAGCATTATATAGATAAAACGTTCTATCGTTAAAATAATATTGTCCTACGGACTCGGTTTAACGATAGAATTTGTTCGGTGTATTTGTAATGTAGCAAAAGAAACACGGGCGATAACTCATACTCAGTGCATTTACCACTATTTACTACGAACAATCTAGAGATCGAGTTCCGATTGTAAACATGGCAGGTAAATTTGAAGCGAGAGAAATACGTTGACAAAATTTATTGGATTTTCGTCTTTCTATGGATTATTTTTTGGGATAAAAGGCATATGCAATCTCAAAAAGGTTTGTTTTGATTAATTTGGTAGTATTTTCCTGTGCAAATCCTTTTATATTCTTCAAAATCATTTCGGAGCGGATCCACTCCAATTTGCTACATAACAAGTATATTGGACGTATTCTAACTGTGGTGAGGGCTTGTACCAAGACACAGTTAGATTATTCTAAGTAAGCATTATATAGCTTCTTCATGTATAGCTTTATTTAGCTATTTTAAATGCAACTTTTCACAATTTTGCTTTTATTTTAAAAAGACCAAAAAAAAAAAAAAATCACAAGCATATATATGACTATCAATATTTATACTAGGCCCTAACAAGGGGTGTTTAAAAAAGCATTCCAAAACAGAGATACTGTAAACCAACTTTTATTCGCATGCGAGAAATTTTGTGAGGTTCGCGTGAGCCCATGCAGTCATTGTGAAGATTTCTCGACACAAACAGGTCCTGAAAGTCTATGTGCCTGATCACAAAAATTAATCGTCGCAAACTAGTTTATTCTTGGTAAATCGGGAAATAAAGTCGTCGCAAATAAAAGTTGTTGTAAAATAGTTAAATCAGTAGTGCATTTGATTTTAACTTGTGGGGTCAATGTTCATGGACAAGCCAAAATTTATTAGTTTGGGGGATGTAGTTTCAAGGGAAACTTGTATTTACTTAAAGGTAATGGGTCCGTTCGCCCAATCTACGTGTTCGCAGGAGTCTGATCACGCAGAGTCCGTTCGCCTGAAATATTTTTCGCCCAATATCTTGTTTGCCCTATATGTGGTTCGCCCAATACTTATATATACTTGTATATATAAACTCGTATGAATTTTAAAAAAATGTATCATTTTTTCTATTTCCTTTACAAACTTGGGATATTTTTTAATCAATTTTTGATTTGATTCTAATGTTTTTGAATGACTTAGTGTTTACACTATAGTTAATTAGATGATTGATATGATTAATATCAATCTTAATTAGGGGGATACATTCGTGTTATTTTTACGAATTGCGCTATGTTTTGAAAACAAAGGACTGAGACATTAATAGGTCCATTATAGAACTGAACAGCGGATGTTGAAGGTTTAACCTTTGAAGTATCTCCCTTTGATCTCAAAAAATTATTAATTAGTACCAAAAATTTTGAAAGAAATTAGTTAGATTTTATTTTACATTAAATGAGGGTGAACGGACCCTGTGCGAACAAGTTTTAGGGTGAGCGGACTTTGGGAGAATGGGAAATCTGGCGAATAATTTTAAGGGCGAATGAACATGGAATCTTACTTAAAGGAAGACATATTAATCATAGGAATTGGATATGCCCATTTTTGTTTTCAGATTTAAAAAAGAATGGCACCGAATTTTACCACCCATTGAAGAATGCAAACAAACATAAATGTAAATAAAAGAGCAGCTGCACATTTTCATAGTGTCAAATTTTCAGGGTTTGGAGAGATTTTTACATGTATATCTTTATGTGGAGATTTGATTTTGTGATTGAAAAAGTGTAGAGTAGTTAAAGATTTAAAATTTATAATTTCATGTTAGACTTGAATTTGTGGGTTGCTTCATCATGTTCATAGCTGGAAAACTTTGAAAAGTAAACTACCAGGAAATTAAGTGACTTCACAATACTTGTAATGACTAGATGTCCAGTATACTTTTGCATCAAAAAGGATATTATAATGTTTGGTATACTATGGTAATATAAACCTCATAGGTAAACAAGTTAGAATATCACTCCTTCATTATACAATTTGTTTATAAGTTGTTATTATCTAGATGTTACTGTTGACAAAGTACCAACAGACCAGATGTTGGTTTAGACTGTGGCCTCAAGCTAACGTACCTCATCACCCCGTAACACGGAATAAAACTGAAACTCATTGAAAGAAACTGATGTAACATTTCACTGTTTTGCATATTACATCATTTAGCTATATGGATTAAACTTTGAGTTGATGATGTTAAGTCTATCAATCATTTATAGATTCAAAGTTTATTCTATACAGCTAAACAATGAATGCAAAACAGTGTTACAATAACGGTAAAACAAAATGTTTATCTTTTCATGAGGAAAAGCTCTCATACTTGAAATGTTGATTAATGTTTCTGAAATAATAAACTAAAAAAATATGTATAAACATGTATATCACTTTTCAAACGGTGTGAAGTACCGATGAAATATGGTAATTAAGAAAAAGAATTTGAATGATGGAATAACTTTTGTAATGAATTTAAATATAATCACTTAGCAGAAAAATCTGTGGTACATGTCTTCATTGTATACATGTACTTCCCCATTTTCCTTCAAAATTTCTTAAATTTTAAAAAAAACATGAGTTATGAAAAGGTAGCATAAACTCTGGCCTTTCTAAAAAAGTTATATAAAAGTATTGCAGTAATTATAAATCATATTATGGAGAAGCATATTAATTTCCTTATTTCTTTAAATTTATTTTCACATTGAAATGTTTGAATTAATTTTATTTATAGATGACTATTTTCTTCTGTAATTTGATTTGTTGATTCAGAAATTAAACACAATAGATTTCCAACTTTTTTGTAACAGCTCTGTTTTTCCCTAACAAGTTTCAGGATGTTTGTTACATGTAACGTCCTGTTTCAGACAATGGTGCATTAATTTAGTATATGATATTTCCAAAAAGTGCTTTAAAGTAAAATGATGTTTTTCATGGGATATTGAAGTTATGAAATATAGATATATACCTGCATGAACAGAATGACACATGAAAGGTATGTACCATTCTGTATTGACTGAGGAAGTGTAATTTGAGCATTAAGAAAAAAAATACTGATAGGTAGCCACATATAATATACTGGTACTGTGGAAAAAGGAAGAGATGTGTTTTCAAAACTTTTTTAATGATAAATTTATGAATGGAAAATATCTATTTCTAGCCAAATCTGAGAGTGAAGTGCAATAAATCAAAAGGAGTTAATTAAGCTCATCTGTTAGAAAACCACATTTAGCTGTTTGTAAAAAATATTTTTCATAATTCAAATATTTTTAGAAAATGTGGTCTAAGTAAACAAGCTGAGAATCTGTCTAGTCATTGTTATTGATTTATTTTAGCAGCAGATGTATTTATTTGCATCCAAAAAAATAATAAAAATTGCCAAATCTCATTTGCATCTACAGCCATTTGAGAAAACAACTCTGAGAAAAAACACGGATGTTTTCATGTTGTTTGTGTGTTTACCGTATCGCAGTCCTGCATTTTCTCAGTTTGACAAGTGGTGCTTGGATAGAATAATTACTATTTCAATAATACGCTCCACCTCATAAAAAGGGGGTTTAATAGATTAATGGAAATCAAAGTCATGCAATCATTTAATTTATGGATCGATTGATCCTCTCATAAATGCAAACATGCTCGCAGTCACATCATGAAATTTACAATTTTAATTAAAGATTTAAAGTTCTTTTATCTAATTCATACCATTTGAATTAAAAACAAGAAAATCTGTTAATTGTACATGTTATGGCTAAAATATTTTGAATGTTATTGAAATATATTTTTTTCAAATTGTTTAAAATAATCCTTAGAGAAATTGATGTTTTTAGATTAATTCAGTTGTAGGATATGTTTGGGTATTAGAGTTTACATTGTATTGGGTAGATATAGTCCCTTATTACAAGTGGTATCCCCACACCCATGGTGATGCAATTATTCAAACCACAGGGAGGCCTAAGGGATGGTTGATTTCAAATGAGAGCAAAACAATGTTGTTTACAAGTCTCGATCCATTCCTCAAACATGTCCTCAGATAGTATGCCTGAATTTGTAAACAGACCAACACTTGATGAGGTAATGAAGATATTATCAGAAATTCAATATTTCTCTATTGTAAATCGAAGGACGCAGACAGCCCTATCTGAGAATTACCTTCCAAGAATTTACCTGTAATTTAATTTACCTGTAAGGATTTGGGTACTCAAGGTACTGTTTATTTTGATTTTATATGTCAGCAGTGTATTTATTGCAGTATAGGTTGAGATTTTTAAAATGATTTTTTGAGAAAGATGTACTTTTAATAAGTACAGTATATAATGTTGTTGACAGATTAATGTCAAGTAATTAAGTAATAAGGAATAGATCATAATGAAAGTGAAAGTTGAACCACATGCATTCAGGAAGGAAAAATTGTCTGTTGAGTCTGCATGTTGATATTGATTGTTAACATTATCCGAGCATCATGCCGGCTCTAGACGAGTGCCGTGTCATAGACATGTTTGTTACTGTCAAAGATTCCGTACACTTCCTGTGTCTAAATGATTGAAATGTTTGTTTTTGACAACTATTGAAAGATCCATGTGTCATCTATACCTTATGTCACTCTATAAGTTTCAAACCTCTTAGTTTGCATAGCAATCTGCCCAAAATACTGAATGAACTTTGTGGGACTAACCACAAAATGGCTTAGAGAAATGACATGTAAGCAGTCACTTTTTGTTTGTTTGGTTTTACTTTAAATTACACCTGTATAGAGACTGGTATCAGAGAGTTCTTTTTCCGGTGCAGTGAATTGTTCAATGTTCATCACTGTTCTTTTGTTTGTTGTTTACTGAACAAATAATTAATTAAAGTATTCCCTAGACTAATCTCTATGGGAATTTATATAGCTGTGTAAAAATAAAATAATTTTTAATAAAGGATTTGCTGGAGATCATTTGGTATGTATGAAAAGGTTTCATAACTACTACTCTAAGGAATGTTAAGGAATGTTTAATCTTTAAAAACCAACTAATTCTTTTTCTTCTAGATGACTTTAGGTGCTACATTGTAGATTAAGATCAATAAATAATTGTTGTTGTTTTTTGAAAGGCTCAGGCACACCATATTTATTAATGGTAATCATGAAGATACAAACAAGTTTCATTTTGCAGATATTTGAATTTAAGTCAAGGTTCTTAACATTTTGTACACTGATTTCTAAATCCTTTAGTCTATACTATTAATTTCTAAATCCTTTAGTCTATACTATTATTATTGGACACTTCAGGTCGCTGAAGATATTTTGTTTGAAAATTCATCTGATGTAGAAGTAGCTAAGGCCATGAAGGTTTAGTTGATGAAGGGACACAAATCTAAATGACGATTTTTTTTCTGTAAGAGTTATAGTTTTCACTTATACTTTAATTTAATAATATATTCCATGTGCACATATAAAGAAACCAGTCTCACTGAAATTATTTTTGTTAATTGGTGTAAAAATGTCTTGATACATATATTTCATCCCATCAAGCAGATACCCTGGGCCTAAAATAAAATATTGTTTGTTTGCAGTTGCCGACCGACCCACTGAAAATGCACCCGACCCAAACTTTTTTTTTAGCAATTTTAAAATTTTTTTTTTTCTCCAATTTTTCAGGATATTAAAACTGTTTCATTCTCATGTTTGTCTTTATCAATCATTAGTTTATACCAAGAGTGCAGCTTATTCATGTGAAGTAGGCCTATGAAAAACTTTATTTTATGTTATCTAACAAAGATCTGGAAACAATTTAAAAAAAAAAAAAAAAAAAAAAAAAAAAATTGCCTACCTACCTACCCAGACCAAAAATTATAGGTCGGCAACTGCAAACAAAAAATTTTTTAAGCTTGGCCCTGGTATTAGATGGGAGTGAAAAGCAGATAACAACTGCATTACTTATCTTATATTCCTTTAGTTTAAGTTTCTGGCTGTCATTCTGAAAAGAATTTTCCCCCCTTTTACCATTTAGGTTGAAACTATTTTAGGTATATAAGTATAAACCAGTAGGGTGGCATAGAGCTTAAGTTTTGTCAGAGGCTTCTGGTTCAAAGAAAATTATACTAAATACTATATGGACATTTACGTTAAAATTTGTTTTGCTAAAGGATTAAAATCTAGAAATTGTGTCACATTCTTTTAAAATACTATATTTACCATTTTCCAGAATAATGCCGCCTAGTTCAGGGGAGCTATGGGGGCACCACCTGATGCCCTCGCAGGTGAAGGTGGATTGTCTAATGCCAACAGGGGTGCTGATACAGGTATTTACAACATTATTCTTCTGTTTACATTGATATGTAAATACACACTTCATCATAGTTTACATATATTATTGCCTTTTCCAAATGAGTGAGGACATTAGAATCTCATTTGTCCACCCCCCCCCCCTAAAAAAAAACAGATCTTGGTAGTACCGGTAGCTCATGAATGAGAAAAGTTTGGATTTGCATATTTCACAAATCCATTACCTTTAGAACGAACTTAAAATTTGGACCCCATGACCTTTATCTTGCAATTTGAAGTATTATTTAATAAATTCTGATTTTGGTTATAGCTTCTGAATTAGAGGAGATAGGGTTTTCATATTTTACAGGTGTATTACGGTCTGTTAACTGTTTCAAGACCTTTGTGAGTGTACTATGACTTTTGACTGCTTGACCTTGGCCTTGAATGTTGACCTAGTCTACATTCCATAAAGTTAAAACTTTCTCACTAGAAGTAACTTTACCTTCATTTGCTACCATTCAAGATACAGTATTTTAAGTATATTTCTATGATTTTTTACTTTATGACCTAGACTCCAAGTTTGACTAAATCTTGGCTGTACTTTTTTGGAACATAATATGAAGGTTGTCCCGTAAAATCATGGACAAAGCGTTTTTCTCTAAAAGTAATGGGCGCACTAAGCTGAAATTTTCAGTAAATGTTTATTCATCATATTTAAGTGCAACATTATGTTTTTGATGATATATAGACAAAAATAAAGATTTTATTATGCTTGAATGTGCACAGGGTACGGTCCTACGGCGCATGGTAGAAATAACAAGTTTATATTAGAGAATACATAAGAATTAATTCGTAATAAAAAATTTCAATACATAAAATTGGGAGGAAAAATATTATAATTTGATTCCTTGATCAATTTTGCCGTCTTTATAAAAATTTCAAGGCATTTGGTTAATTTTTGGCAGTTTCACGAGCATTCGAAATTGGAAAGTGGTAAACACAATACACAAAAAATCACGATTTTTGATGACGTTACGGCGCACCGGAGAGCAGTTCTGTTAGATTTGGATGTTGTAATGACACTTAAAGAGACTTTAAATGAATACAGAAGAAAGAACGTATGACAAAAATCACCAGATCTTTAGTATATACATGAAATGGAAGTTTTATTGGCAAATTCTTTTTGACCGAGTCCTCAGGTAGTACAAAATATATGGACAAACTGCTATTGTAATAGCAAAAGACACTGTCATTGTCGACCGTTGATATGAGATTCTCTGTTATTTGAGTGCTGGTGAGAATACTGTCCAAAACTTGCTAATGAATTTTCAAAAGATTGCATGTGTGTGCCAGATGGGTTCCTTATCTGGTTATAGACACTCACGTATGTGAATCAATGGAATTTTTAAATTTAAGTGGGACTTATCCAACTTCATTTTAGCAAAGATGAAACGTGACGCTGTTTTAGACACTTTGACGTTATCATCTGTGCGCCGTAGGATGATACATAACATAACATAACATCTAATAATTTGTTTAATTTGCAGATATGTATTTGAAATTTGCTCTGTATATTCAAAATATATGTACTAAAAAGTACTGAAAATTTCAGAACGCAGTGATGATTATTTTTCAAACTAGACAACTTGTCCACGATTTTACGGGACAACCCTCATACTTCCAAACTCTAAAACTTCTTTCAGCATGATGGATATAGACAGGACAGATAAAATAAGTCTGTTACAATATGAAATAAATCATTGCACTCAAACAAATAGTCAATGAAAATGAAGACTGCAATTCTCCAAATTTCCCTGTTGAATACATGTATAATGTTAAATTGTTTGAGATCTTTGTGATATTATGCACCTTGAAATTTGATTTACTGAATTGTTTACAGGATTGCTTTTTTAAATAAACAGGTAGTAGTAATAATAAAAGTATTATACATTCACAATGAAAATTCTTGAAATATGATCCTTTGTTGAGGCTTTACATAATTTTAGATTTTATAAAAACAACTGGTACATCACTTTGATGAAATTAAGAACATCTATATACATGATATAGGTAGAAAAAAAATTGAAATGTTTATCAAATGTACATGTAAATAAATGGCTTGTGATAAAACTTGATACCTGGTACATGTATTTTGGTTGCTTACAGTTGATGGTGAACCGGGATGAGACATTAGAAAGGATTAAAGCTCAGTTGTGGATAGAATCTAGAAACTACCCCCTCTTTCATAAACTTGGGGACCAGGGGTCGTATATTTTTGTGAGCATTACACAAGATGCTGAGAGTGAGGAATTCTATGATGAAACAAGAAGATTGTGTGATCTCAGACTATTTATGCCTGTACTCAAAGTTGTAGAACCAATTGGAAACAGAGAGGAAAAAATAATTAATTATGAGATAGGTATGTGCTTATTATATCAGTTATGTATGTTTTATTAAATTAGACATGTATTTTGATTTGTGGTTTTTTGTTTTGAAGAAATCCTCATAATTTTGTTTTTTTTAATTTTTTTTTGAAAGTGATTTATGATTTAAGTTTGATAGATATTTATTTAATTTCATTTTCCATGTCAACCACAAACCAATTTTAAAAACAAAATCAATTACAGGTATGCAAATCACAAAATATGTACATGTATCAATGAATTTTTAAAAAATATTGAAAACTGATTACAATTTTATTGAATGATATTTTAAATCCATTTAGGCATGACAATTGGAATACCTACCAGTGACTTTGATAACATGAAGGATCTTGAAGTGATGACATTTAGGCGGACCGCCCTTGATGTTTGTCGGGAGGCGTTAGAACAGCGACAGATAAACAGTAAACAAAGCGCTGCGTTATGTGCGTATCCCCCCGACCTCGAATCCTCACCAGAACTACCTCCACATCTCAAAAAGAAATTAAAGAAAAAAGGTAATTGGAATAATAATATTTTAATGACGCACAATTCAAATGAGATATGTGTATTTACTTCTTCAAACTTAAATAAAGGAATGGGAATTTGATTAAGTAACAAGGGCATTTCAAGAGTTTAAATATATAGTAAATTTTGAATTTGTAAAAAGTTTAAGTATTTCTTTGTGAGTGAATCTTTAAGACTGAATTTCAAGAGAAGAAAACCTCTCTTTTTTCCAGAAGGACATGTTGTTTGTTGTATATGGATAGTATCAGACGATGGCAACAGGAATAAATTCAGTGTTAGTGTGGGACACACGGCTCGACCCATTGACGTTATATCAGAGGTCATAAGGCGAAGGGGGCGTCTTATGGATATCACTACATCACAGCTGGATGGACTAATAGAGAGTTATAAGAGCACATACGCCCTTAAAGTATGTGGTTGTGACGAGTTTTTATTGGCAGAGAAACCAATAAGTCAGTATAGGGTAAGTTATTTATATGTGAATGAAACTATTTATACCCGGTAATCCTAAGTATGTAGACCATCAATATCTAGCCTATGTACAGTGTTGCTCAAGTTGCTTTGAATTACCTGTAGTAATACCGGTATATAGATATTAACTACATGCATATGATTGAACTAATATTTGCAGTTAAGCTCTTTGTGAACAACAAAAAATTGTAGTACATTTAATGAATTCTTGCTTTAAGGCTATCTTATCCTTTTTTTGCTCCACCAGTATGTCAGAGAATGTATTGCTACAGAAAAGATCCCACAGTTCATGTTATTGACCAAGGATGGGATTTATGCAACACTACCAGAGTTTACTTATCAAATGCCATCTTATGCACAAAGAGGTAAAAACCATTATACTCACATGGGTTCTGAAAAAGGGTTTCTTTGTAATATCGTGAAATAAGGATCCAGTCATATGATTGATGAGTCTTTATTGATTGGTTTATACAGGTCATCAGTTACTATTAGATATCAATAACCAGCCAACAATATCTCTCTGGGAAATTAATGCTGCAATCAGGATCAAAATAAACTGTGCTACATACGTCAACGTGAGAGAGGCAGGAAAGGTATGCTAGTATTTTTCAATGAGTAACACATTTATCTGAGCTCGAGTAAGGTTTGAGTTGAATTTAAGTACTGACCTGGCTTTTTTTGTAGATATATGTTAAGGCAGGGATTTACCATGGTACAGAGGCTCTTTGTGAAGCTCAGGTGACAAAGGAAGTGGAATCTAACAATCCTCGCTGGACCGAGTGGCTGGAATTCCTGAACATGACCGATATTCCCCGCAGTGCCCGACTCTGTCTTTCCATCTGTTCAGTCAACAGGAGGAGAAATAGAAAGGTAGTCTCTATCTAGTTTTCTTATCTGATGAATTCTTGATATTTCTGTGTAAACATTCATAAAGTCATGAATATCTATTAGTTATTGATGTTGAGATTAGACACTTGTATAATTTTTTAAAAGATTCAAAAAATTTGCACAATTTTTTTTTGTTAAAAAATTCAGAAGTAAACACCCCAACTTATAATGATTTTGACATTTTAGGTGACCTTTGCCCTAGCTTGGGGAAATCTACAGTTGTTTGATTTCAATGACAGACTTCTAAATGAAAAAGTTAGTTTAAATCTGTGGCCTATGCCCCAGGGAATGGATGAACTTCTGAATCCTATTGGTATTCCAGGTAAGTTTTAAATGAATAATATGATCAAATTCATACATGTGAGCAATTGTTTATTTAAAAAAAAACATTTCATGTGGCATTTCTTATGTTTTAAGTAGTCTTATAAAGCTTGCTTGTAAATGTTTATGTAATGATACAGATGGTGACTTGATAGATATGTAAATTTTCTTACAACAACGAAATAATTCTCTTTTTTTCTATTAAGTTTATGATTTTAATTTTTAGGATCAAACCCTGATGAGAAGGAGACAGCTTGTCTTGAGATAGAGTTTGATAGGTTTGCCTTTCCCGTGGTGCATCCTCAAGAATATGAGTTTGAGGAACTGGCTCACTTTCTGACAACCAGAGAAAGAAGATCACATTTACTGGTGTGTATCACAGTGTATCAGAAACTCACAATCAGTTCTTACCGGTGATAATATAAATAATTGAATATTGTTTTTATTATAATCATGAATTTATGGTTAAAATTCAATTTCTTGATCATCAGTATCTCAAAATACAGTAGTGGGACGATCCACTGGTGCACCGATGCATCACAGTATTCACTTTGACGATCTACGGATCGATTCATCTATTTTAGTATCACAATACCTGATCGCACTTTTTTTTTTATTTCCAAAAATGTTGGGGGTTTAGAATAAAAATTTTTTTTAGTCCTTTACTCTGTATCATCAAGACGTTTAAAGAAACAGAATAAAGTACAAACGTCTTGGTGATACAGAATTCAAAATATAAGTGTCAAAATGGCTTCAGACATACCATATCATGTTAAATTAACAAAACCCAATGGCAGTAAGTCACAGTTCTTTTGTTGAATTAGTTTATTTTCATACACTGTTATGTTCCAAATTAAAAGTTCTAAAAAAATGATCTAGTTTTATTTGGTTTTAAATATATCGTGATATGTATTGTATCGCACCTAAGGTATTGTGATATGTATCGGATCGGCTAAGTTCAGTATCGTCCCAGCCCTACAACATATGATGGATGATAGATATGACAAATTAGTGAGTTGGAAGTCTTACAACTTTTTCATATAAAATAAAATTTGAATCTAAAAAAAAAAATTGGAACCTCTATCTCCAACTCTTGGATATCTGTACCACAGTGAGTTTGAGATAATGCAGTTTCAGTGTATACTATGAAGAATGGTATGATAAGCTGGCATTGTAATGTATTTTCTCAATATCTTTGATAATTATTTTGTACACAGGAGACTCCTATAAGCAGACAAAGGGATGAGGAGACAATTAAAGACGTGGTGTTACGTGATCCATTGGCTGAAATCTCATATCAGGAAAAAGAAATACTGTGGAGACAAAGGTCTGCATACATCCACTTTTATTTTTCACTTGTTCATCATACTTCACTGTTGTCTATGAAATGGATTTTATAAATTGAGTATGTATCTTTTCAGGGAATTCTGCTTAACTCTCCCCCACTCCTTGCCAAAACTCCTTCAAGCTATGAGATGGAATGATCGTGAAAATGTGGCTCAGGTGAGATTTTCTGTAAAATACTGAGAAAGTTGGTTTAAAAAATTTAAGTTGATCTCCTAATTTGTCCTAGTTGCAATTACTCTAGGTATTACAAACATATTTTATTTGTAGATGTATATGTTACTGAAGAAGTGGCCTATATTGGAGCCAGAAGTTGTTTTAGAGCTGTTAGACTGCTCGTTTCCGGATCCTCACGTTCGTAGTTATGCTGTAAGATGTCTGGAACAGAAACTCACAGACGAAAAACTACAACGATACTTACTACAGCTTGTACAGGTAGGCCCTACTAATAAACTTTTTACGAAACAATTCATAATGATCAGTCCAGTCAACTATTTCATTAGGCTATACAATGTATAACCTTGTCACCAAGATACGTCCATAATATTACCTCAGGTAGTTATTAATCTGCTTTAATACCTGAATGAGTTTAATTTTTAATACAAGCTGATGCTTTGGTCTGCATAATTCGAATTTTCTTTGCAAGGAGCTTCACTGTTTTTAAAAGTTTTGACAAATGTGTTTCCTTTCAGGCATTAAAATTCGAGCCATATCTGGATAACCCAATCACCAGATTTCTGTTGAGGAAAGCACTTCTAAATCAAAAGATAGGACAAATCTTCTTCTGGCATCTCAAGTTAGTATTTATATCAATCATTACTAACAAAAGGATACTAGTATTGCTACAAATGCACCTTGATATTAAACCCTTGATTTTTATATTCTTCTAACTGTAGGTCTGAAATGCATCACCCTGCCATAAGAACTAGGTTTGGACTTGTGCTGGAGGCATTCTGTCGAGGCCTAGGTCCATACTTGAAAGTTTTGACCCGACAGGTGGAGGCCCTAGAAAAACTCACTAAACTTACAGATGCTCTCAGAATGGATGTCAAAAATGTGAGTATTCAGCATGCAACTAGTGCTATGTACACCTTGAAAAGACCTCAGGAAAGAGTTTATTCATGTGTAATATTTCACAGTATAGATTGGAAGATTTTGTTGAATTCTTTTAAAGTTGTATGATGAATTTTGTTTTTCCAGGACCACATAGAACAAATGAAACACCTCCACTTACAACTACAGCAGCCGGACTACCACGAAGCCCTGCGGAACTTCCTGTCCCCACTCAATAACAGCAATAGACTGGGAGATCTGTGGTAGGTCATTCAATAAGAAAAATAATTCATAAAGACTGATAATTGTGTGTGCCACAGACAAGTTTTTATTATAGTGTTATGATGTTCTTATGTACTACATGTACTCTAAACAGTGCTGCAGACTGCAAGGTGATGAAGTCAGCCAAGCGACCATTAAAGTTATCATGGCAGAACGCCGATCCAATGGCTGATATATATTTCCTCTCCTTTAAGTTCTTCTTCAAGAATGGAGATGGTAAGGTGTATTACATTTCTGCAAATTATACAATTCTTTTTATTTTTTCTTTGTTTTGAATTATACAATTCGTTTAAATAAAATAATTAATTATACATTAAAAAAAATTTTTCATGTCTGAAGTGCGTTATGAACTTTGCAGATCTGAGGCAGGATATGCTGACACTGCAGCTGTTAAGGGTAATGGATTCACTCTGGAAAGAGGAGGGGCTAGATTTAAGGTAGGTATTCAACTTATAATAATATTTTAAAAAACCAAACAACAGTAAAAAAGATGCTGAACAGGGTGTACAAAAAAGGTCTCATCATGCACAGCTGTTATCTAATAAATGAAATTTCACACAAATACTTGTGCATGCTCTTTGTAAGGCAAAATCTGCCTTTTTCATAAGCAAAAATTCCTCTAGGTACATGTACAATGTATATTGAGTAAAATGTTTCTCTTTATCTAAATGACTGTGTACTTTGATTTTTTTTCCATCACCATATCAGACTGGTGGGGTAAGTTCCTGTGATTGAGACATCATTTCTTTGATATTACAGATTAATTCCCTATGGCTGTCTCTCCACTGGTAAGGAGCTGGGTCTGATAGAATGTGTCCGTGATGCCCTGACCATTATGGACATTCAGAAAAAGACAATAACTGGTGCTTTTCAGATCGATTCTAGTAATGTCCATCGGTGGATCAAAGAAAACAACAAAGAGAGCAAGGAAAAGTAAGTTCTAAAAGCTTGACTGGTGTTAAAGTTTATTCAATAAAATGCTTTCTTTTTCTGTTAATGAAATATAATTTATTGCAACTTTTGAAGTAAGAAAGGTAAATTACAGCATTCACACACATAACAGACATGCTATTGTACATTTTTGATTCTGTATAAATAATCATGTAAAGTAGGTCAAAGTTTGTAAAATGATTTTGTGTTATTGACCTGTACATGCCCTGGTATGTTTCTTTGATGAAAGAGTTTATTGCTTAAGAAATTTTTCATAATGATATTCATACAGATGACTTGGGAAACTTGGTTTAACTAGATTTATATTGAAAAGAAGCTTACAGATTTTTAATGTTATGTGAAATGCACATAGTTGTATGTAAAAGCATAACTTGAATCTGTTTTTAGATATGACCAAGCTATAGAAACATTTACTCGTTCCTGTGCTGGTTATTGTGTGGCCACATTCATCCTTGGGATAGGAGACAGACACTCAGAGAATATCATGTGTACAAGGGATGGACAGGTAAATATTTCATAGTGATTCACAAAACTGGAACTTAGATTTAGTTGGACATCAGTCTTTAAAATTTAAAAGAAAACAGATGAAGCTAAGTTGCCATTAAAGGCTGATTATCTGTGCTCTAATAAGATGCAAAATAATTTTGAACCAAGGAATCCTGAATCAAAGGTCAAGCAAGTGAAAGTAAATCTGTTAATGTTGAGTTGTGATCTTACATTAAACTTACCTGAGCTCTTGGAGATAAGCACCATCAAATTGATGTTTTGTTAGTTTTGCGAAACTAATACAGTCAAACTTTGTTATCTCGAATGTGATGGAACTGAGAAAAAAACTTTGAGATATCTGAAGATTCCAGATATCGAAGGTAAAATGCTTAAAAAATATGTGGTTGGAACTTCCAAATCACTTGGACATATCCATGGTAGGACATATCCATGGTAGGACATATCCATGGTAGGACATATCCATGGTAGGACATATCCATGGTATTCAAGATATCAGAGTTCAAGATACAGAAGTTCAACTGTACATCTATTTGAATTTCATTGTACAGTATCACACTAATCTATTCTGATTTGTTGTAGGTATTTCACATTGACTTTGGCCATTTCCTGAACCACAAGAAGAAGAAGTTTGGAATCAACAGAGAGCGTGTGCCCTTTGTCCTGACAGAAGACTTTGTGCGTGTCATCGTCCGTGGATCAGACAAAAGCACTAAACATGACCTCTTTGCAGAGTAAGTCTTGTATTGACTTATTGCTCAAGTTCAGAATAATTTTTTTTAAAAGCTAAATTTAGGTAAAAATATTACAATAATTTAAAATGTTTGTTACCTACAGGTAGAAAATGAAAAATAGAACAAATATTTCAGTACCAGTTTCAGTATCAGGTCTCTGTGAAGAAAATTCTATTTCAATGATTATTTTTAATTCTATCATTACAGATTTAACACATTGTGTTTGGAGGCCTATTTGGTTCTTCGTAGACATGCTCATCTTCTCATTAATCTATTCACCATGATGTTGTCGTGTGGAATCCCAGAGTTACAGTCCCTGGATGATATAAGTTATGTAAGAAAGACTCTAGCCGTGGAAGAGACTGAGGAAGAGGCTGCCAAGTATTTTAACTTACAATTCAAAACTGCCCATGGTGGACAGTGGTCAACTAAAGTGGACTGGGTATTCCACTTTATGAGGGCTTTCAGCAAGTAATAAGTTGCAGAGGTTGTCTTCTCTTACTTCAAGTGTGAACATGTGTTCAGTGATATTTATATGTACTGTATATGGAGGAAGAAATCAAAGGAATTATTTTGTTTGGAGAAGAGATAAAAGGAACAAATGAATAACTCCTGATATGCCTCTCAGGTCAAGTTACAGATAGCAATGGGTATAGTGCATTCAGGAATATGTGCTTGGCTCTTATTGGTCATCTGAGTCCATCATGTGACCAACTGCTGGCTGGTTTTCATGCATGACTGTGGAAAAAAATTCAGCTTCGTTTCTGAAAGATGGCTGAACCAGTTCCAACCATTTAGTTCACAGCCTCATAGGAAAATAATGTTGCATGGTTACAGTCCCTGTCATTGGTCATTCATGCTAAGGCTTTAAGAGTAACATGTTATTAAGCCATGAAATACAAAATAAAGTTTGCTGATGGATACCTATATGTGGAAATATTCAAGCTACTCAGACAAACATGTCATAATATAAGGAACTCTTGAACCACAGTCATAGGCCATTTTCAAATTTCAAATTATTGAAACTTTTTGGAAATGAATAGTTTAGTGTAAAGATTAGACAGGCATGTGGGTGTATAAATGAAGGTTAGCCTGATTTAAAGGTCAATAGTTTATGAAGAAAAACTTGATTTTTATGAAAGTTCTTATGATATATTTGGTAACATTTACAGTTTTGATTAAAGTGGAATAGCTGTCAAATTTATTAGGTAATATCTTTCAGATTCAGCATTATAATATATAAGGTTGTCCATAAAGCAGGTTGAGATTGGGCATTGAAAAAAATCAAATTTTATAACCTTCAACTTTAAATGCCTGCAACATGTACAAGATAACTGAAGGAGTTATGGTATTCTTTACATGAAAACATTTGAGAGAATTTACTCAAGTACGTTTTGACCAGTATGGTTCAATAGAAGATAAAATTTCAAGTAACCCAAACAAACTTGTATCTAATGTGGATTCAACAGTATGTTCAACATCATGAAAAAATAAGTTTATAACATGTATAAAAGTCCCCCAGTTGTCTTTGTGATAAAAAGAGGATATAATGAGTTTACATTTCATATTGTTACTGATATTATTTAACATTTAGACTTTTGATAATAATGAAGTATGATTTCATACTTATAGAGACTGAATGTGCTTGTCATTATTTATTTCATTGCTGCGAGAAAGGTTGTTTACACATGTACTTTCATATGTGTTTAGTGCTTATACATCATATTTCACAGTCATATTTCTTGTAATGAACAATTTTTTCTTCTTCAAGAAAGTGCAATCAATGTTTATAATTTTTTTCTGAGAGGTTCTTGTTTATGAGGAAAATTGTTTATGCATTTACATGTTGACATCGAACCTATCTTTATATTGTGTGTTGTGTGTCTGTCTTAAATTTCATGAAGAAAAAAACATGTCTTTCTTGTGATAGCAACAAAAATTAATATTGTAAAGTTATTTTGCATACTTTATTATAATAAATAATAAACTTGTAAAAAATTTCTTCTGAGTTCGGTTGACTTTTGAATTAGAAAATTATTATTCTCTGGAAATGCAACAGTACTGGTAAATAACTGTCAAGGTCATCCAGCGCTTTGCAATATTTATATCAATGACTATGTTTATTCTTACCTTTGTTAAAAAAAAAAAAAGCCCAAATGCATAGAAAATTTCCTTTAAACATCCCTTACTTGCTTTGTCCTTGTATATCAAGTCAATACATTAAAATATTGATTGCATTACAAAAAATGCAGAGAAGAAAATGTAATTTTAGTTTGGTCACTGAACATTGATCTTTGAGTGAGCCAAAAGTACAATGACATAGATATTGCAATCAAATTTCAAAAGTAAATCACACTGACCTACTTTTCAGTTGACATTCTCCAAAAACTCAAGATGCATCAACTGTCAAAATTTCGTGGTTCTTAGCCAATTAGAACGGGGAATATTTAAATAAAGTCATAAAATTGCAAAAAAGTAGGTCATAGTGTAGGTCATACGACATTCTAAAAGAACCCAAGATGCATCAATTTATAAAAATTGATGACTTTAATCCAATAAACTCATCAGATGTTTAAGTAAAGCTTAAAATTTCAAAAGTGTTTCAAAAAAACATCCTGAGTTAAATTTTGGTTGGAGTTTTCTGAAGTTGAAAAAGTATAATTCTCAGCCAATAAGTACCTTATATACTGTAGACGTACTTTTTTCCACGGGGTCATATTTCTGCGGAATCTCAATTTCTGTTTAATCCACGGGTACAAAATTACGCGGATTTTCTAGATTGTCACTGTATATGCCTTACATTTATATTAAGTACGCTTGGACAAATTTCTGCTGAAAAATTGTGAGCGCGTACATAGCGTAAATTAATACCACGCGGAAAAAAGTACTTCTACAGTATTTAATATTTATAGCTTTAACAAGGAGGTCACCATAAACTACTTTATAGTTAAAATTCTCTGACCTGAAATATATAATTATAGCCATCATATTTCAAAATAAGTTAACCATGACCTGCTTATTTTGTTGATTTTCTTTGAAGATCAAAGATGCATCAACTGACAAAGTTTGACGAGTATAGGTCTGAAAGTACCTGCAAAATTCAAAAAGTAGGTCACTGTGACCTACTTTATGATAAATATGTTTTAAGGCCCTACGAAACATCAATTTACAAGGTTTTATGTTGCTAAACTTGTCAATTTTTCAAATAATGACCCTTAATTGTTTTGAAAATGATAAGCCATCAAGTTCAAAAAGGCTCGAGGTCTCTGTGAACTACTTTTTGATAAATATGATTTAGCCCTGATGCTTAATTAAGGTTTGATGATTCTAAACTTTTCAGTATTTTAAATAATGACCCTTAAATGTTTTGAAAATAATAAGCCATGAAGTTCAAAATGTAGGTCACAGTGACATACTTTTCAGTTGACGTACTTTAAGTACCCAAGATACATTAACTATAAAAATTTGATGATTATAAGCCTTCAAATGAGCAAAATATGCCTCCAATTCAATTTGAAAGTTAATGGCCACAACATTTTTAAACGTAGGTAAACATGACTTAATCCTAAGTTGCATCAACTGACAAGATTAGATGATCCTACTCCTAAGAGTAAGCAATTGCAAAATCAACATTTAATTAAAATGTATTCTTTGGGTCAACTTTTAAATCATCTTGAGACTTTGGCATTTGCCTCAGGGTGATGTCTTGAAATTTTTAAACTTCAACCACAGGCACCTGACGTTACTTTTCTTTTAATAAAAAAAATTATACCCTTACCTTAGGTAAGAGTATAAATTTTTTTATTAAAAGAAAAATAAGTAACGTCAGGTGCCTGTGACTTCAACATATCCTCATCCTTGTCTGTTAAGTTTCAAATTGGTGATAATCTGCCCAGGGGTTTTTAAATATAATTTTTAGCAAATCAACACTTCTGGTTTTATTTACCTAATTACCTCCCTTGTTTAAGGGTCACAATCCTAGTTTTAATATAAACAGCTCTTGGCCCAAGAATGCCCTGTGACAAATACGCCAATAATTGGCCAATTGGTTCTTGAGTTATGGCCCATATTCTTAAAAGTTGACTTACACCGCACAAATATCCATAGCATTAGCTCTTTGAGACACAAAGACTTGAAGGACATCATGCTGTTATCATTACATTTTCACCTTGACAAAAATTGAGTGAACAAGGAATACACCCAAAGAAACAAGAGGCCCAAGGGCCTTAAATCGCCCTTCCGATAAATTGTACAATCTATCACTTCTATTTAAAGCCTCCAATTTTAAGTATCATAAAATGCATCAACTGACAAAGTTTGATAATTCTTAGCCAGTTAAAACTGAAGATAATATAATATGACTATAAAATACCATAAGTAGGTCACTGTGACCTATTTTTTGATTGAAATTTTCCGAGGCCACAAGATGCATTTAATGACAAAGACTGATGATTCTAAGTCAATAAGAACTTGAGATATTCAAAAGTAGGTCACCCGTGACATACTTTTTGGTAGACATTCTCCGAAAACCTAAGATGCACCAACTGACAAAGTTTGATGATTCTAAGCTAATAAGTATTGAAGATAATTTAATATAGCCATAACATGTCAAATGGTACGTTAAGGTGACCTACTTTTTGGTTGACAATCTCCAAAAACCCAAGATGCATCAACTGACAAAGTTTGCTGATTTTAAGTCAATAAGATACTTAAATATAGCCATAAAATGTCAAAAGTAGATCACTGTGACCTACTAAGTACTTTTTGGTTGACAATCTCCGAAAACTGAAGATGCATCAACTGACAAAGTTTGATGATTCTAAGTCAATAAGTACCCGAGATACTTAAATATAGCCATAAAATTTCAAATGGTAGGTCACCGTGACCTACTTTTTGGTCGACAATCTCCGAAAACTGAAGATGCATCAACTGACAAAGTTTGATGATTCCAAGTCAATAAGTACCCGAGATACTTAAATATAGCCATAAAATTTCAAATGGTAGGTCACCTTGACCTACATTTTGGTAGATGTTTTCCGAAGACCCAAGATCCATCAACTGACAAAGTTTGATGATCATAGGTCTGAAAGTATTCAAAATATGCCTTTCAAATAATTTGAAAACAAATGCCTGCAAAATTCAAAAAGTAGGTCACAGTGACCTAATTTTTCATAAATATTTAGGCCCCAAGATGCATCAACTTACAAAATTTGATGATTCTAAACCTCTCAGTGTCTGAAATTATGGGATCAAACATTTTAGAAAAGATAAGCCATAAAATTCAAAAAGTAGGTCATGGTGAGACAAAGTTTGATGATCATAGGTATGAAAGTATTCAAAATATGCCTTTCAAATAATTTGAAAACAAATGCATGCAAAATTCAAAAAGTAGGTCACAGTGACCTAATTTTTCATAAATATTTATGCCCCAAGATGCATCAACTTACAAAATTTGATGATTCTAAACCTCTCAGTGTCTGAAATTATGGGATCAAACATTTTAGAAAAGATAAGCCATAAAATTCAAAAAGTAGGTCATGGTGACCTACTTTTAAGTTGACCTTCTTTGAGGACCCAAGATGCATCAACTGACAAAGTTTGATCATCATAGGCCTTAAAGTGTCCAAAATATGCCCACAATTCAATTTGAAATCAAATGCCCGCAAAATTAAAAAAGTAGGTCATCATGACCTACTTTTGAGTTAACATGATGTGAAGTCCTAAGATGCATCAACTTGCAAGATTTTATGATCCTAGTCATTATAGTAAGCAAAATATATATGTTTTTATTAAGTGTAAATTTTAGTCAACTTTCAAGTGACCTTGAGACTAGGCCCTTTGCCTCAGGGTTATTCCCAGTGCAAAATTAGTGGTTCTGGAGATTTTTTAGCAACCAGTACTCTTGGTTTTATTTTCCTGATTATCTCCCCTTGTTTAAGGATCCAAACCCTAGTTTTAGTAAAAATGGTAGCCCTTGGGTCAAGGATACCCTGTGAAAAATTTGACAATGATTGGCCAAGGGGTTCTTGAATTATGGCATATATTCTAAAAAGTTTACACACATCGCACAAATGACCATGGCATTAGCTCTTTGAGCCTTTGGCTCAGAAGAGCTAATAAAAAAACAACAACAAAGAACCAATAGAATGGTTTATTTAATTACAGTCTTATAAAGATTATAAACTAATGGATTTCTGTTGAAAAAATGAGATAAACATAAAACAGTCTAACAAAGAATATAAAAAGTTAAAATATGGGTAGTATTGGGTACAGTAGATTTGATTTCAATGACTGTGTAGGGATAACAATACACATGTACTCAACTGACACATATATTCACTAATCTTGTGTTCATTTAAAATTTCCAAAAACAATTCCAACTAGAGGTACTGTGAGCAATGAGCTCACTAAATGATACCCCCCGCCTCCCATATGAATAAAATGGCAGTGTCCATGTTTTGCTCTGGAAAATCCAAAATATATGTCAGATAAAAGAGTAAAATAGGAGGTGCACAATGGCAATATGTAATAAAGATTCTGTGAAAGTTTCATTATATTTCCTTCAGTGGTATGAAAGGAGTTGCGGATAAGAGATGGGTACCCCAAAGCGTTACAGACGAACGGACGGACGGACGGACATACCGATTACTATATACCCTCCCGCTTTTCAAGCGGGGGGTATAATGAATTAAAATCAATGAATGAAAGTACATTTAGCAAATTTTCATAAAATTCAAGATAAACATCAGAGATGTGAATGGAAAATTGATACAGGGCTGTGTTCCAATTTTGTACAAGTTAGAAATCTGTGTGGCATTAAGTGGTATGACTGCTATTAATATCATTGTTGATTTTATGATTTCAGGCACAGTTCATATCCAACTTAAATTACAGGATCATGCACTTCATTAATATATTCATATCGAACAAAATTTTTTTGTTTAATCTTCAAAAATAAAAAGGGATTTGTCCAGCACTGAGTATTTTCCTATATAAGTAGAAATAAAACAAACAAAATACTGTAAGTTGTTTTAATTCCACAGCGTCAAAATTTCGCAACTGTTTTAATTTCATGTTGCAAGAAACTTCTTAAAAGCATCTAAATATCTTTGAAAACTAATGATAGCATTCATGATGGGTTTAATTTCGCTGAAAAATGATAAATTGCAAACATAGTGAAATTAAAACCATCGTGAATATTTGCCAATCTACAGTAATCAATAAATATGAAGAACTGACTAGCTTTGATGTCACAACCTACATTTGGACATGTGACAATTCAAGCTCACTGATCTGCATCAAGCATCAAACCCAGTACCAGTATATAACTACATGTATTTCAACCTAATCTTGTTAATCCTTTCTTGCATTCATTATTTTTCATCAAGAAATTAGTCAGTACAAAACTTAAAGTAGGCATCACATACCAAAACTTCTGTTATTTTTACTTGGTACAGCTAATAACAAGAATAACATAAAATATATATATACATGTACTTATACATATATGAATACATGTATTGGTATATCCCGAACAATCTGTAATTTCTACACGTACAGGTACCAGTAATATTGATAATACATCTCTCTCACCTCTTTGCTTGATTAACTTATAAATACGAGTACAAACAAGCATTCTGTGGGTATTTGCATTTAAAAACAATACAGAACATTCTTTCTATGATGATCAAAGCAGAAGGAAAACGGGCACTTGATCTGTAGCTCAATAACACAAAGGCTCATACACCAAAAATAAGCTCACCATTTGCAAGCAAAGGGGAAAAACCATGCAAGTAGGACAGATTAACTGAAAGACAGAAGACAAGAGAAGAGGAAACATTTGAGTCCCCTCCCCAGTATCATGGGAAGGGGACTAATATAGTATAATTTAATTATATTGGAATGTACAGAATAAATACCGGTAATCAAAATTAGTAGTGTTGTAAGGTTATCTTAAGTTTTAAAAAAATTCTTTGGTTTCCCTCTCCAAATAAACCAAAATTGGCCCGACTCAAAACATTTTTTTACCTATAGGAAAACATTGTATTTTCATTCATTTCTAAGTTTTCTTATTCCACATTTAACTATCTTAACTTCATATTTGCATGTGTTTTTGAATAAACAAAATCCCTTACCTAGTACCTAACCAATTTTTTATTCCCAATCAGGAGAAGGCAACTTAACATTTATTTGAAACAGATGGCAATAGGCTAATACATTCATGCTTACAAATAAATTCAAGCAATAAATATTTAATTATATGGATAGTAAATATTTTTATACTGAATAAATGCACACTTTCTATTTTTCTACTGACTAGTCATTGATTGTGGATTATACATATGTGTAAAATAAGCATTTAAAGTTTGTAATCTTTAAAAAAAAATGATATGTTTATCTTCACTTTCGGCTCTTTGTACTTCAAAAAAAAAAAAGCAAAAACATGGCATATAAAGTGTGCACAAGCAAGAATTTGATTTTTAATCTTGTTTTTTTTTTCTCCTTTTGAATGGTCATTATAACTTGATTTTACTAATGGTGCACAGTAAAAAAAAAAATAGTGGGGAAGTAGATAATTAATATTCCTCAAAGCCAGAAAACATTCTGACAAAGCTTGTATTATATTAATTTACTTTTTTAGCATATAAAGTTAATAATGACATAATTAAAGAAAAAAAAACCTGAATCCATTTAGTGAACAGATTTGTCACATAATTTTCTCTTTTCATCATGGCACATTGCATTGTAGCAATCATAATCTATTCATTACTTCTATCAAAATTTTCCAAACAGAAAAAGCATGAGGAAAAGCATTCTTTGGATTCTTAAATGAAAGAAAATGACTCTTTGAAAAAAATGCATTGTCACCATAAAGCACAATTATTTTGTATGATTATCAAAGACATTCCTAGCCCATAGAAACTTATTATGCATGTACATACCTACTGTACAATATCATTTGTTCAAACAAGTAACAAACAAATCACCATGATCCATACAACAAACACGTTTTTCTTGACGCGTATCACAGGCAGATCCTTATCTCCGGCGGTAAACAAAAATATATCTAAAATTCATTAAAATTCATCATGTAGCACCCTTTTCACATTAACAATTTTACTACTTATAAAAACATCTTTATGGTTCTTGATTTCTTTTAGGGACAGTTTTCCATCTTTGTCATCATCCATCAAGGAGACTAGGTTGTTGGCTTCTTGTTTGGATTGTTGTGGATTTCTGGGATTCATATAATCCTGTAAATAGCATAAAATCAGTGAACTTCTGTATATAATCCTGAAAATAAGCATATAGGACCATAATTAAAAATATTTTTGTTTAATGTACCCTGACCCAAATTTTTCAGGGTGGGAGGGTAGGTAGGCAGGTAATTTTTTTTTTTCATTTTCTTCACTTTGTGTTGGAAATATTTCATAGGAAGATAATGTTGAAGGTTCTGTATTAATCTGTTAACATGTTTACATGGCAGGATACTCGAGTATATTACAAAGACCTAAGTCATAAGCCATAAATTCATGATAACCTACAACTAATTCCTGTTTTGTGGCTATTCCATCTTTATTTTTATCGATGGCTGATACAAATTCCCTCTTTCGGACCTCTCTCTCCTCCTCCCTCTCTTTCTCTGACCCCTCTTCCTGCATCATTTCATCAGAGTTTGTCATAAACTCCTTCAGGGTCAGATTACCATCTTTATCTTCATCTGCATTATAAGGAGTCAAAAGATTAATTTATATGCATGTATATAATTATTTCCCTTGGACTAAAATGTTGCACTTTTATTGGCCAGATTTTAAATCTTAAAAAATACACTTCCCATTCCTTTCCTTTGAGTTAAAATGCACACTGTTTAAATTGTAAACATGGACAATTGACATAGGTTGGAAATAATGAAGAAAAAATGTGGTTAAAAATTAGCATTTTGTACCATTCCCCTTTCCTTTATCACAGGAACCTGGTATATCAAAAATACTGAAATACAATGTATCATCTATCAGGATAATTAGATCAATAAAATTTTCACTTTTTGAGTGCACACAAATTCCTCATGAATACAAAGTATATGTACTAGAATAATCTTCTGTACAGAACAAAAAAAATCCACTTTGAATGTGACCTCCTTAAACTTTACCTAATGAATTAATTATTGACATGATCATGTTTTCCACCAATTGAGGGCTTTGTTCTGGGTGACGGAAGCTGAAAAATTCTTTTTTGTCCAGTTTATTATCAATGGGATCAATGTCAGCATCTGTCCATTTAAATTTGTATCGTACAAGCTGATCTCGTTCTGAAAAAAACAATATATTATTTACTAAATTTAAATGAGTCTCATAAAAATTTCAAAAAACTTCATCCACCATTCCTTATTAAAGTTATATATATATGTCATCATTATTCATACCATCTTCTTTTAGTATATCAGTATCATAGTCTTCTAGGTATTTTTCAGTTTCTTTAACCCCATGTCCCTTTGCCAGTAAGAAATGTTTGTAGTATTCCTTCCATTCTACAAAGCCTGAAATAAACACAAAAGTTAAGCAAGCACATTTTCAAATAATTTGTGTTTTCTAACTTCTGATTAAACATTCTTAATTTAATTTGAATACTTAAGCTAATGTCTTAATTGTATCAATTTTTTTTAATCACAAACCATCTCCATCAGGGTCCAAATGTTTAAAGACAGCGTCATTCTCCTCCACTGCTTCATCCATGTGGGCATTAATTCTATCAAGGATCCATTGCTCCAGTTCACTGTCACTTAAATACCCATCAGCATCTACATCTATCCTAAAACCAACAAATATAAAACATTTTACAACATGTAGTTCGGATCTAGCATTTGTAGCAATTATGATTGTCATGACCTGACACCTCATTCTGCTACAATCGATGTGTCATTGATGTCATGACTATTTTCAATGGAAATGAAGCACGAGATCCATCAGGGGAAAACCTGGGGTACAAGTCTTCATGGGATACAATTTTAAACAATGTAAATCTATCAACAGCTGATCAATCCGATTGCAATTTCTATGTCAAAAAATTAAGTGACACTTTTAAAAACCATTAATTTGTTGAAAGTAATTGTTAACTTTTGATATACACGTCTTGACCAGGTTGGGACCACTCGCCCAAATGGGATATAATAGTCCGTTTGGGATATAATATCCCAAATGGGCTATAAATTTACAGTGCAAAAAATGAAAATTTTTATTTTGGCCATAAATATCATAAATCCGCATCAGGACACTTATAAAGGAATAACTTTTGGTTGACAAGTTTTTCTGCATGTCCATTGTTTACAGAGTTCCCGAAACTAGTCAAAAATTTGTCGGACAATTGTCCTGTATTTTTTTTAAATTCACCGGACAAATGTAAAATTTACCGGACATTAATTTTTTAGATAAAATAAAATCCACTTAAAAGTAATGCAAACAGTTAAAATAAATTCTTTAATTTATTCCTTTTCTCTCTCTCTATTTCCCATTCAGTTTGTCTTATCGGTTTGTCACTGTAGTCCATGATCAGGAAGACCTTAGGACAAATACCTGGCCAAGTCTAAATGAAAAGTTGGCAAATGCGTTTTTTCTTATTTAATTTATTAAAATATTTTCTATTAGGCCTATGTATGTGGGGTTTGACGTCGCTGACGGTGTATGATGACCAGGGCTTCATTGTATAAAAATGATGTCCTTTCCGACATTTTTGAAAATAAATCCGCAACACGACGTCTTTTGGTTGATTGTTTAATTTACTTAAGAATGTATTATACAACAATATGTACTAATAATATAAAAATATGCAAATAAATCATGAAAATGATGATTTTAAGTGAAGTTTCTGTCGTTTCATAACATCAAGTCAGCTTGTCCGCTATTTTTAGAAATGGGGAAAAACGCGCTTGTATTAAATGCTAACAAATGCATGGGGAAAAAATCCAAAAAATAGTTTAACATTTATAATTCTAATAGATTAATCTATAGAGAAAATAAAAATGTAAGAAATATCTGGCAACTTGGCTTGATCTTAACCATGTTAACCTTGCAAAGTCCTGCAAAACGAAAGTAAATTGCCACATTTTTTACTGTCAAAACTACAGAGTGTATATAAAGAAGGAAAAATATGTGTATGACAGTTTTTTTTTCAGATTTATGGAGAATATTATTTGATTATGTAGCCTTTTATAGTAGACATACACCGTCTACATTTAAACAAGAATGCACGAGAATAATCTGGCGCACCACAACGTTTTTTTTTTTTTTTTTTTTTTTTTTAATTCCTTTGGCTTTGCTAGTCTCGTTCAACCAGACCCTCGGCTGTCTCCGTAAATCTCCGACCACCCAGAGGTCTCTGCTGGTCGGAGTTCACGGAGACAGCCGAGCCTCTGGTTGAACGAGACTATTGGCTTTGCACGCTGATTGATTTTGTTAAGATTAAGTGTCATTTTATACAGTCACTGTCTGTAAAAAAAACCGTCGGACTTTTTGACCCATAAAATTAAAATTTTACCGGTCCCTTTCAAAATTTACCGGGGATCCCTGATGGACCGGTGCGTTTCGGGAACTCTGTTGTTTAGGAGATTGATCCCTCAGAAGTCCCATAACTTCTTGGGGAACAATCTTACAAACAGTTCGGTTGCAGAAAAACTTGCTTACCAAAAGTTATTCCTTTATAAGTGTCCTGATGCGGATTTATGATATTTATGGCCAAAATAAAAATTTTCATTTTTTTGCACTGTAAATTTATAGCCCATTTGGGATATTATATCCCAAACGGACTATTATATCCCAGTTGGGCGAGTGGTCCCAACCTGTTGACCACTTGGACTTGAGACAATCTCAGAAAAATTGGGTATATAGGGGAGCCTTTTATACTATATACCCGATCTTTCTAAGATTGTCTCAAGTCCTGCGGTCATGACAGACATTTTCTAAAATTTGTATCAAAATAAAAAATATTTCTACTTGTGAAAAATGTCCTCTAGTTTTGCCTCTGCTATTTCTATTGGGTCGTCATCCATTTCTTCGTGGTTTCCGAGGAATATTTCTTTGCGATAATCTTTATTTATGTGGCCATCTTTTTCAAACTTTAGGGCATCGACGTGGTCAGGAGGGAGCAATTTTTCGGCATCGACTTTTACAGGTGAAATGGATTGTTCAACGACATCAAGGCTTTTAGCTCTTGGTCTGCAGTAAACAGTAACTTGAACTAATGTAAATAAAGCAACTGTCACTAATTTAAACATCTCTTTGACGACTTATAATTTTTGAGTCGTGTATATCTCTCATCAAAATGTTTCTGCGTACATAGATCGATTACAGCGCCATCTATTCAATGTGAAATACGTCATGAAAATTTACCCAGAAAATAGATCACTTACTACGTTTGATAAATATTTATTTCCTGGGATTAATATTTATACTTTTGGAATCAAAATGCTAAATTAACAAGATTAAAGTTAAATGAATGATAGGTTGATTCATTTTCTTGTGTTCGATTTTTTTTTATCACGCTGCGCATGAAGTCAGATGACAAAAAAGTAGTTCCATTGTTCCCCAAATGAACATGGCGGAGGTGAAAGCGAATCCACTTGCAATTCGCGACTTCAGCAAAGTCATTTTGACATTAGAAAATGTACTTATTCCAGATGATAAACTTTCACCTACCCCTTCCATGCAGGATGGACTTGATTTGGATACAGAAACAGACCTGAGAATCCTTGGTTGTGAACTCATTCAGTCCGCAGGGATTCTTTTGAAACTACCTCAAGTACGTACACCATATGTATTATTTTTCAATTTTTTTTAAGTATACATAATGTTAACCTGACATATTCTAGGTTAAAACGAAAAGAAAATGTATCGTGTGTTAGGGTAGTGTAAGGCAAGGACCTTGTAAGTGTAACACAATGCGCATATGTAGCGGTACTACGAATCACCGGAATGCCCCGTAATCACCGAAATGCCCCAAGAAATCACCGGAATGCCGCCGAAATGCCCTTTATTTTGTAATATATAAACAAAAAATTTATAAATATTGATGATTTTAACTGTTCTAGAGCTTAGATACCGAATAAAAATTTCATAATTTTAGCGTAAGTATTCTTATTTGGACAGAAGATTGTGTTATAATATCTAAGAAAGATAACTCTCACTGATTAGAGGCAAATGCCAATAGTCTTTTTTTTTTCTTTTTCTTTTTTAATATATTCTAAACATAAGTCATATTTTTCATATCAATGAAAATTCTGTTTGTAATATTATTTACGTATATTCTTGATTTCTAAAAACATCGTAGACTTCACTTCTTAGAAGTTCATCACCAAAAACGAGTTATCGCCCTTTAAAGTATGATACGCTTTAAGCACAAAACAGGAAAATAATTAATTTTACCGTCAGTTATGCTTTACTGAAATAATTAGGCATTAATTTTTATGAAAAACATCATGTAAAAACATATGTAAGGGCATTTTGGTGATTTTGTTGGGCATTTCGGTGATTTTTAGGGGCATTTCGGTGATTACTGGGCATTCCGGTGATTCGTGTTACCCCATATGTAGTACGATTTGAATACGAAATGGCGTATAGCACTGCAGTGTTATCGCATGTGCATGTTATTAGTCAATGTTTAGTGAGAGGGTACTAAGTTTGAGACAGATAAACTAGGCACTTTTTTTTTTTTTAAATTAATGATTCTATTATTATTTCATGAATGAAATAGGAATGATTCCCATGAGAGTGTCATGAATCTTATTTTTTTCATTTTATATAGGTTGCTATGGCTACAGGACAGATTCTCTACCAGCGTTTCTACTACTCAAAGTCTCTAGTGAAGCACAATTTTGAGGTAATGCTACAATGAAAGAAAAATTTTGGAAACAAATAAATTTTCAGTCAGTGTAAGGCCATCCTTAAAAAAATGTTTGTTTGGAAAGAATCTTATTTTTTTCATTTTATATAGGTTGCTATGGCTACAGGACAGATTCTCTACCAGCGTTTCTACTACTCAAAGTCTCTAGTGAAGCACAATTTTGAGGTAATGCTACAATGAAAGAAAAATTTTGGAAACAAATAAATTTTCAGTCAGTGTAAGGCCATCCTTAAAAAAATGTTTGTTTGGAATTGCCGCCTGGGGGTTTTCAGACCCAGGAGGGAGGGAGGGATTTTATTTTTTTTTTTTTTTTACAAGTTGAAGCTAAATGATAAAAAAATAAAATCTCAATGAACAGTGGTAATTTCCATTTATTATCCTCTTTCTTTTATTTTATGTATATTATTTGGTCCGATTTTGAAATAAAGATATACACAGAACGGTACTCAAATATTAATCTCATTTAGATGTAAAGATCTGTTAATTTATTAATAGTTAAATTTCAGCATCAAACTTCTAGTTTATTTTAAGAATCATTATTAAACATTTTAACAATACTTTTATCAGTCTATTTCGTAGTATTTCTCTTTGAAATTTACCCCTTTGTTAAGACAACGCTTGCAAACAGTTTGAACCATACAAAATTTCTTAGGAATAGTTGGGATGTTTTGTGGAAAACCGGGAAGGGGTGCTTGGTACGTTCTCGGGTTTTCACCATGCATCAGTTTTAACATCATGTTTCAAAGATTTGTCATACTGACAGACAACATTTTTCCTCTAGTATTTGGGATAAAAAGTTTCTGATCCATGTATTTTTAAAGTGGGAACTGAACAATCTTTTTTTTTTTCAACATGACGGACTTAACATAACAAGTTCAATGTGCAATCTATTACAATAGCTCTGTCCAGGTATCGATGTATCATTTCATTTAATTTTTTATTCACCTTTTATTTTTATAGAGATGCAAATGTTCTGCTCTTCAACACAACGCTTGAATGTTTCCAACATGGTCTGACATTTTGGCAGCTTTTATTTTGTCAAATAGCCACCTATAATCGCTATATCATAAATACTATGAAGAAAGCTTTTTATAGACCCGAGTTGTTGTGTGAATTAATGTGAGCTCAAACCCGACTTTAAAAAGCTATTTCGACGAACGAACTAAATTTTACTAACAATGTAAGACGACAAAACGATAAAAAAAATATTGTTAAAATTTTGCCAATAAAATTTTTTGAGCGGGGGATATTTTAATGAGGCGGGCGGCAATTCCAAACAAACTATAATTTTATTTTGGCCTAACTAGTGAAACAAATTAGATTTGGAATGTCTGATAAGCTTTTTCACAGGTTATTCAATATTTCTTAAATAGGGTGAGTTCACCATGCATCGGACACATACCTTGCTTCGGACAACTTTAGGCAATAAACTCTCTTTCAACTTAAGATTTCTGTGTATTTATTTGTTTCTGTCATAAAGACAAAGATTTGAATTTTATAATGATACCGATTGTGTTTATCATGTTGTGATAAAAATACCCCGCTAATGGCCTTGAAGTTACGTCATATTTTACATCATCAAAGGGGAATAACCCGAAATTTATGATTTTGCAATTTTTAGAGTTATCGTTCTTTTAAATCGACTTCCACGGAACGAGTCGGACTTTGGTGAATTTTGTCAGGGATCGGTAATTTTACATAAATTATAAAGAAATTTCACTTCAATGTTTGTTTAATTCTTATAAGAGCTGGTTTTTACTAGTATGCTAATTTCACTGTACATCGGACACAAATTAACCATGCATCGGACACTTTTCGATGCAAAGGTAAGCATTACCATTTTCATACAAAACCCAGTTGACAGCTGTTTTTTGCGGAAAAAGAAAATAAAAACTATATTTTCAGTCAAAATACAAGTCATCGATATATGACGTCTGGAATTTTACTCAAGTTATTTCCACAAACCAGAGTATGATAAACCATGAGAAAAAGGCGCGAATTCCGGCATTATAAGCATTTTAAAGCATTTCTAAGGCAGAGTGAGGTCTCGAGAATCGTTCTACATTTGTGCAATAATATCCGCCCGCACGCCCGAGACGTACTAAATCTGGAGCGGACGTATAAACTTTACACAGCATCAGCCCGCTTGGACGCACTGATTTTACCCCATCCCTTACATTTTTGCAGATAAATGTTTTCAAAAGGTAAAGACCAAATATTTCAACGTACATACAAGGCATTATTCCATGGGACAACAAGAAATAAACAATATAACTGATCAATAAATCTGTAAATATATGAAGAATACCACCATCTTCTTTTAACCTGAATTTCCTCTGTTTTCACGCATGAAACGATATTTCAACTTTCCATCGGTAAATTGTGCAATTTTTTTTCAACTTAAAGGATCTGATAAAAATCAAACACATTCAATGTGTTTATTATAAGAATTAATAAGTATTAATATTTGCATGGTGTTCATGCCGTTTATTGAGACAAAACCAGTGTACTAAATAATTCAACACTGTTTAATTGCTTACAATCTAAGGATAACATTTTGTGCTTTTATTCAGTGGTTGCTTTAACTGATTTTATGTTTTTATTAAATCAAAAATAAACTTAGGTTATATTTAATCATATCAAAATATATTTTTCCCTTTTAAAATTCAAATTATAAAGGAATTATAATTAATGAATGTTAGTTAAAAATTGCTCTTAAGTACTGAGAAATTAAAAATTGTATGTTTTCTTTTCAATTAAAATAAAAAAATTACTCATTACGTCTTATTTATTCATGTGAATATATTTTAATCTTCTTAATTACTGTGTATGAAATTCAAGTGGATGTGTGAAAAAATGTACAAGTCTGAATGTGCGTACCCTTAATATTGAATTTTATTATGCGGGCCTGCTAATTTTCAGCAGGGCTGACAGACTCTTTGAGTAGTCAGCCCTGCTGGTCCACCTGACTTTTTTCCGAGTTTCGTACACTGAATAATATCGTCGATTAAATTTAAGTTGAGGGTTATTTCTTAGATAAAAGATGAAAATATATCCATATCAAGGATTTTACAGCACTGTGATAAAGGTATGATATTTTTCCGGTCTCCATACCGTCTGTCCGATGCATGGTGAACAATGTCCGATCCATGGTGAATTTTCAGTTTTTTCTAAAAACTCGAGTTTTTGGGATATTTTCTCAATAAACGGCATATAATTGTGTCCTAAATTTTGATTTTAATCACAAACTAAATGTTAAACTCCATTTTGATAATTTTCCGTCGGTAGCAATATCGCTAGAACTTGTTGAAGTACAGGGGTATCCGATGCATGGTGAATTCACCCTATATTGGTTTCCATAGTTGATATGACCAAAAATATCAGTTCATTTACAGCATTTTTTTTTTACATTAATTTTTCCCAATTTGAAGAAAAAATCCCCAAATCAATTGCCAAGGAACAGACTACGATTACAACGTATATCTTTTCATATGAAACATATGAGTTAACTAAATCATT
>PRKT01000026.1:1209645-1224981 GCA_003671525.1 Saccostrea glomerata
TAACTAAATGTTAGAGGAAGTCAGATTTCACATACTGGTAGGTTTTTTTTTTTCATTAAGTGTAAATATTTTATGAAATTTTGTAGGTTGTTGCAATGGGTTGTGTAAACTTAGCCTCAAAGATTGAAGAGTGCCCTAGAAGATTGAGAGATGTAATCAACGTTGTTCATCACATCAAACAAGTGAGAAGCCAAAAGTAAGTTTTGATTTATTTTATTTTCAATGAAATGACTAATGGTAGATATCTTGCAGCTTGTAAGCTTATAGGTTTTAATGTAAAATATGCCTCTGTTCTAGGTACTAGTAATAAAATAATCACATCAAGTTCTTTGAGTATTTAATGTATTGATGATTGCAGGGGTTTTGTCCTTGTTTTCTCACAATTCCTCCATTAATATTGTTTTTCTCTTTGCTGCATTGAACAGTGTCTGGAGTGAGCTTCCAAGGCATTGAAACATTTCGGGATATTGGTGACCTTTGACCCCAAACATGGTTTTCCTACATGTTGTGGCCATCAAAGTTATCACTGCTTTGTCAGTGAGCATGGTTTGTATATGAGTCTGGGTTTATCAGTTTACTACCTGTGGCCTCAGAGTGGATAGAACTGAGGAAAGAACATTGAATTTCTTGTAGCAGACATCATTTGATTCTGATTAATTTTGCTGATTGTGTAAATTATATATAACTGAATTAATTATATGTCGTGGGCTTACAATTTCATCTCCAACAGAAAGAGATGTTTTTGTATTTCTTCTTCAGTATGTTTAATCAAAGAAGAGCCTTTCATCAGAGGTATACTGTTGAAATGGAAATTAAAACTAGCATTTGAAGACCAGTTATGAAGATTTTTACCTATGCATTTTGTTGTGAAATTTTGCATTATATGTACAAAATACTGTATTGTGTATGAGGAAGCTGAAATTGACACTGTTCACCATGTTAGATAATAAAGCAGCAAGAAAAAGATGGAGGAATTGTGTGGCAAACACAGGACTCATTTTATCATTGTATGCCATGTTTTGCTTTTCTTTAATTTAGGACTATCCATCCATTGATATTAGACCAGAACTACATCACAACCAAAAACCAAGTCATAAAAGCTGAGCGTCGTATACTTAAAGAACTGGGATTTTGTGTACATGTACAACACCCTCACAAGGTATATCATTTATTGAACTGCTATCGTAAATTTGGATGAAATTGTGTAATATATTAAAACTGAACATGTGAACCATAAATTGAAATGCTAAAAGTTACAAGAAAAGTCAGATTAATGCTTAATATTAAGCTGCAGCAAAGGTCGCCCTATGGCATGGAAAGGTTATCATGGTTTTTGCTGTCAGACCATGGTGGTATTGAATAATTTGAAACATTTGTTGTCATGATCCGATGTTTTTCAGGTCATTGTGATGTACTTGCAAGTTCTCGAAGCTGAGAAAAATCAGAGACTTGTGCAGTGTGCATGGTAGGTATTCTTTTATTACAATTCTTGCATTATGAACTATAGTATATTAATATTTAGTTTCTGTAGAGAATGATGATGTTAAAACTGTTTGATTTGATATGTTACACAAAATTGCACATGTACATGTGATTTTAAGTAATTTGTAAGGTTCTCATTTTTATTGGGAGAATAACATTATTGCACTTGCATTGTTTTGAAATTAATACACATGTATGTTACAAAGAGGGGGGGAAACCTACCTTTACTTTTTATATCAACTTTAAAAGAAATAAATATGTAAGTTCAGCGGATGGATTACAACAGTGAAATAGTATATTTGTAACAAATAAACTGATTGCTGATCTACTAGCTTGGAATATAATGTAAGTTTTGTGTACCTGTATCACAAGTTGTAAAAATGCCAACCTTCTTTTTATTAAAGTGTAGTATGATGCTTCTAAACACTTGAATCATATCTGTTTATTCCTCTTTTGTAAAATGCTATGAATAAAGAAACACGATTAAAGAAACACATTTGATATATTAAACCAGGGTACTCTATGAAACTAAACAAGGGAATATATTCTCATTCATTCAATATCTTCAGTCACATTTCTGTGTGTTGTATGAGAAAACCATATTAATGCTGAACTTTTCCTTTTTACCTACCCCAGAATTAGGTGGGTAGAGATGTCTGTCATTGCAACGTCTGCCTAGCTGCCTGAAATTCTCCACAATGTTCTACTCCTCTTCTACATGACCTGGCGCACAGGTAACACATGGACTGAACAGAACCAAGTCACCAGACCAGAACCTGCAGCCATAAAGTAACTGAAGTTTTCCATCTCAGCATGGAACAAATTCAGTTGTGTTATTGATAAAATATGGAAGAGTTTACTGGTGAACATTTCATGTCTTGCTTTAATTGTTATTGTCTTGCTGAAATGAGAGAAAAAGCTTAATTCTGTTCACAGAGGAAAAGAAAAGAAAACATATTTATAAAGTGATTCATGTTTGATAAAACTTTCACATTCTGTGTTTGGATAACAAATTAGAAGAGTGAACATTTTTAGGAGTCAAACTTTGTCAACGAGTGTGTGTTGTACTTGACAAGCAACTTTTGCAGCTGTGTTTATTGTTCCCTCTACAAACTGGACTCCTTTTGAAGGACTTTCCTGTGAAGAAAGAGACTGAAGATACTGGAGTGTTGGCAAGCAAGCAGATGGTCAATATCTGTCTAGATAATTTTTATTTTTTCTTTATTTTTTACTAAATTATTAATTACACAGGAAACTGAACAACTTGTGGTGCATTCTTATCAGCAGCAGAAGGAAAATGGTTGGTATTTTTATGGTTTTCTCTGAAACACAAGCTAGGGATTGATATGCTGGCAAAAGAAATGTTGCTTGAAATCACAGGTATAAAACATGATGTAGGACACAAACATCCACACACATGGCCGTTATAAAAAGATAAAATTATGTACACAAGCCAGAATTTGTTGAATGAGTTAAATACATGTACTATATTTTTGGTTTTCTTTTTCAGGAACTACATGAATGACAGTTTCAGAACAGATGTATTTGTGAGATTCCAGCCAGAGACGATAGCCTGTGCTTGTATATACTTAGCTGCAAGACAGTTACAAGTAAGAACATACATTAATAAACATGATTGATCACTACAAGATAAAAACCTATGGAATAAAAATGAAATTCTGAAACATGTCTACAGTCCATGAATCTTGTTAGGGGGAAAATGGAAATAAGTGGAATTTTAAGTTTGAATCATAAATTTATTCCTAATGTTTTGATTTTTTTTCCCTTTCAGATCCCACTGCCAAATAGTCCATCATGGTTTGCCATATTTAATGTTGATGAACAAAACATTCAGGAAATCTGTCTCACAATCTTGAAGCTTTATGCCAGACCAAGAGTAAGTAGAACAGACATTATCTATCACTTTCTCCATTTAAAGCTCTCAAAAAATTCTTCAAGCTTTCCATTATGAAAAATTATAAAATAAGATTTTTAGAAATGCTTTACCGTGCAGAGATTGATATTTTTGAACTGAGGGAAAATACCAAACTTTATAGAAAGACATGTATAATCAGATGACAATTTTTCTCTGACAGTAAATTTAGTGTTAGGTACCTTGCTGAAATTTCCATGATCAGTGTGAAATAATCACAATGCCCACTTCACACAATACCTGTAATAAAAGCTATTTTATTTTAGCCAAATTATGAAAAATTGGAAGCTAAAGTGAATGAGCTGAAGAAGGCACAGATGGAAGCAAAAAATAAAGCTAAAGGTCTTTCATCAGATTATGGTACTCCTAGAGATTCCTCAAGACCCAGTAAGTAGTGGCACTTGTATTATTTTCTTAATTAAGTAACAGTTAAGTTTCAAAGAAATTAAGTCAAAAATTCAATTGTTTAACAGTTTTCTTTAATACTTGTAGGTTCTCCCAAAAACGTGAGCCCCAATCCTGCTTTACTGCATGCTTTGAAGCGCATCAAAGAAGAGGATAAACACTCAGAAAATGGGTCAGTAGTGGTTAAGTTTGATCAAGCTGTGTGTAAGCTCACAGCAAATCAAATTACGTTTTTAAATACGAATTTTTCAGCATGTTAGGAAATTTGTCTAAGATTTTAAACGATTGACACTGAAAATGAATTGTGTTCTCTTTACAGACGGAACAATGTCAAAACATCAAGGTCAAGAAGCAGAGGCAGGTAAGCATCTCATCAATTGCATCAGGTTTTGAAACCCATCAAAAACAATTCCAGAATTCATAATGCTGAGTGTGCTCATAGTACTGAATGTGTTCATAACGGTCAATGTTTCAAACTTTTGATCTTCCATAGGTCCTCATCGAGTAGGAGTAACAGCAAAAGCCCCAGGAGAAGTAGAAGACACAGCCGATCTCGATCTCCCCCCTCCAAGAAACATAAAAAGGACAAATATATCAGCTCATACGACCGTGATCGTTATGTGTCTTCAAAAGATCACAAACATTCCCACAAAAGGAAGAAACATTCACGTTCCCGGAGCGTGAGTCTGTCTCCGAGTAGATCTCCAGACCGGTACAAGTCCGCCAGCAGGAAAAAGTACTACAAAGACAAGGACCATTACTATTCCCCTGAAAGACATTCCACAAAACGCAGGAGAAACGGCCACTCAAGTCCAGGAAGGGAACGCTATGATAAATACAGACGATAGCTAGAGAATTTGTCGAATGGGCATTATATAGATGAAAACTGTCTTTTGCAATATTGATTTTCCTCAAGTGCATTTTTATCAATGAGTGCATATTTTTGTTGAGTTTTATGGAAGATAGGTTATTTTGCATTGTTTTGTAATTGAAAGAAATTCTGATTTAAGATGTATGCGTACGAATGACATTTGTCTCATTTTATTGAAGGCAGGTTAAATTATGCATTGTTTTGTATTGAAAGAAATTCTGATTATACATTGTATGTGTGTGGATGAAATGAAGATGCTTGTATGGTATTAATTGTGTTGCTGTCAGACTACAATTAAGGATTACCATTTATAAATCTGTGATACTGTTGTTTGAAAGTGGAAGAATGCTAATAAGAATGCCTTAATTTTTATCAACTGCAGGTATTTTGCAGAATCATGTGCTGTACATAAGATCTGAAATTTTGTATTATTTAAAAAAATCGATAGCTGATGCTATTATGGATGAATAAAGAAATATTTTAATGACCATTGTTCCTAGTCTTAAATTATCACAAGTGGTACCTGTTTGCCAAGAATTTTAAAATCTATAATATGAGCTCACCTTAAGTAATTTGTTTGTCCTCTATGGTTTGATTATTTTCACAAAGTGTTTGATAGAAAATTGAAAAAACTAGATATGATCTCGTTGCGAGCAACGAGAGGTCTTCCGTCCGATTCAGGAGAAAAACTTGTAAAATCGGACTAAAAAGTGATTCAAAATTTTGATCACAAGAAGGAGTGAATCCAGGTCGCCAACGTGATTGCGCCTTTTTTTCTCTTGTCTCCCCAACGCGCGAACCATTTAGCTATTGGGAATACTGCTTTAAATATACTTGTGCATACTTTTGCAACAGTACACCTGTCTAAGAATCATAAAAGGCGGGCCACTATTCATAATTTCGTGTCAAACGCCACGCGTAAATATTCGCACCTTTTCTTTGTACTGATCTATTAAAGAGGTGCAATAGCTTCAATGAAATTAATTAAATAAAACATTCTTATCACCTTTATTTTATTTCGGCGTTAGGAAAGTATATTTCACATTGTACACATTACATATCGTATCTAGCCCATTAACACTAAAGCAGTGAAACGTAAATAAAGTTTTTTAAGATTGACACTGAATTGCAACGTACTACTACGTGAGAGTCCAAGTAGTTTTTTGCATTTCATGTATCCTTATGTCAGAATGGTTTAATCAAACGCTCAGCTGCCTCCATAAGCCCCTACTCGCGAAATGTCGGAGTTGACATAGACAGCCGCCATCTTGGGCCCGCTTCAGATTTTCAAATATTAATATCTAGAGTTCAGATTAACCAATATTAAAACAACTTATGTAGTAAACACCAATAGAAGGGTTTCTATTAATATTCCAAAAATAAATGAAAAATATTGAAAAACAAAGAAAGTTGAAAATTTATACTTTTTGAATTGGCTTCTGGTTGCAACAGGAAGTACTGACGACGAACGAAAAGTTGCGTCCTGGAAAGTATTGATCATCATCTATAAACTCTGAAAGTTTCACATTGATACCTTTTACCGTTTTTGAGTTTAATCGTGGACAAAATGGCGTTTTAAAATCAGGAAAATGGTCCAAAACTTGGCACCTGGGAGGAATTTCCAAAAACTGTTTTGGAACTTTCAAGAGTATCTTACAACACATCTTTCCTGAAAATTTCATGTAATTCTATCCAGTAGTTGTCGAGAAATCGTGTCAGAAAAATAATAATAATAATAATAATAATAAGAAACAGAGCAATAACTATACTCACCGTCAATAGAAACGCAACACCCAAATTTAAGGGGTGAAAATTATATACGGGATTTAACTATGTACCAAAAAAGTTAGGAAATCTTTTACTTTGCCAAATCAGTTATTTAACGGTTGAATGATTTTCATTCCATTACCGGAAGTTGGTTTTTTAGCTCCCTGAACAGAAATCAAAAATTAGCATTTTTAATAAAATTATTGACAATATTTTGGGTTTTCAAGGTTTTGTACCTGTTAATTATAAGTCTTGTACCCAAAGTCCGGAAAAAATATCCTTCTTTCTCTTCCGGATGTGATGCCTGTATTTCCTCAAATTAACTGAAAGCACGCATTTTCATTGCTAATGTTGGAAATTTTCAAAATAAAGAAAAGGGAGAGCTACAGATGCAAATATACACTACATAACGACTTTTCGGGCTCATGTGTTTCAAAAGCATGAATGACAGTTCCTTGACCGGAAGTCCAAGGGTTACTACACTACGCCAAGTTAGAGAAAATTCGACCTCAGTATCTGAAAAACAGGCATTTAAAAAAGGACAAGAATATTTATTTCGCTCAGATTAAGACATTGATAAACTTACTGCATGGTAGAATTCGGGCTGCTTATGTTGTACAAGGCTGACTAGCACGTTTTAATTGAATGGTCGGAAGGGGGGATGTTTTAGAGTTATGTGTTACTTTATAAGGTTTAAAGATAAGATTAAGAATGAATACATAAATTTAAAAAGTAAATTTACAAAACAATGATACTTCATTTAAACTTAAAATGTTATCTTTAGAACTTAGAAAGTAACACATAACTTTTAAAACATCCCCCCTTCCGACCATTCAATTAAAACGTGCTAGTCAGCCTTGTACAACATAAGCAGCCCGAATTCTACCATGCAGTAAGTTTATCAATGTCTTAATCTGAGCGAAATAAATATTCTTGTCCTTTTTTAAATGCCTGTTTTTCAGATACTGAGGTCGAATTTTCTCTAACTTGGCGTAGTGTAGTAACCCTTGGACTTCCGGTCAAGGAACTGTCATTCATGCTTTTGAAACACATGAGCCCGAAAAGTCGTTATGTAGTGTATATTTGCATCTGTAGCTCTCCCTTTTCTTTATTTTGAAAATTTCCAACATTAGCAATGAAAATGCGTGCTTTCAGTTAATTTGAGGAAATACAGGCATCACATCCGGAAGAGAAAGAAGGATATTTTTTCCGGACTTTGGGTACAAGACTTATAATTAACAGGTACAAAACCTTGAAAACCCAAAATATTGTCAATAATTTTATTAAAAATGCTAATTTTTGATTTCTGTTCAGGGAGCTAAAAAATCAACTTCCGGTAATGAAATGAAAATCATTCAACCGTTAAATAACTGATTTGGCAAAGTAAAAGATTTCCTAATTTTTTTGGTACATAGTTAAATCCCGTATATAATTTTCACCCCTTAAATTTGGGTGTTGCGTTTCTATTGACGGTGAGTATATAAGGTCTTCCGTGAAGACGGAAGACCTTAAAAAAGGGTATTGAAAAGTTCTATATATTCGGAGCAAGTAGTTCTTCAAGGGAAAAAAGGGAGGGGGGGGGGCAACATTGAAAACAAAAGATCAAGAGACTGCCTTGCAAGCCATGTCCTCTGGACCCTGAGGGTTTAATTTTGAATCTGAAAGCAAATATCAGATGTTTCTTTAAAGTTTAACATTTTCAAGTTGCCTGAGTGGCGCAGTGGTAAAACGTCTGCTTTAGAGTGAATAATGATCAGGGTTCAGCTGAGTCCAGACCAGTTCTAGATGGACAAAAAGGGGTGAAATTCGGATGACTTCCAATGCCCTTTGCATGACTTGACCAAATTTTGAATCCATATTTAACAGACAAAGATTTCATGTTAGCCAAACATGAAGTCTAGACTTATTTGTGCTATTTATGTAATACTTAATATTTTCATTTTCTTCCCTAATACAATTGGAAAATTGTCAAGTATTAGCACGAAGTACTACATTAGTATGTAATCATCTAATGTTGTGCAGATTCAAATCTGTTCAAATCACCGGCATGCCCCTTCCTCTCTCCTGAAGTATGATGGGGCTTCGAAAGGGTAACAAAGATTCCCATTGAAAGATATAGTCGTACACTGCATTTTAAATACTAATATTAAAATTCCCATAAATTTTAGATTTCAAACTGGTCTATTGGGGCTCGACTGTGTCTATAATATTTGGACAAAATATTTTATATTAATATATGACGAAATCTTTTAAAAATTAAATCTTCCATAGAAGAGCAAGGCCAATGTGACCCAGTTTAGCGATCTGGATTATATCATATCTTTGTTAATCTTTTTAATTATACAATTCTTTAAAAAATATTTTTGACCAAGATTTTGTAATGCAATATCCATTTGAATAAAAAGATGTAAGCGATCAAGTTCGTTATAGATCATGAGCAGCGAGTTATTTTTGTACTTTCAACATAATTTGAAGGTGTTAAAACATATTTTTTCTATAACATAATCTTTGTGGAATTCCCATATTTCACTGGCATAACTAAGTGAACTTCCTCCATATATATCATTGTGTTACTGTAATGGTATTTACGCTAGTAATCAAAGGGGAATCGGATGAGCACCTTTAAAGTTAGACAAATGTGCCTTACCAAGAAAATACAAGGCATAGATATACCAGCACGGCGTACTTCCACGAAATCTTTGGTCCCTACTTCTGTACGATGTACCACTTACATCGATTGAATTGACGGAGAGACGGATTAGTGACGTTGGTACCTTGACTCTTGAAAATGACTCTTGGTTCTCAGGAGCTTTTAGCAGCATTGGTTTGTACAGCAGAGGAACGACGATGCAATTACCGTTGACGTCAATCGTCGATGAATTCAAGATCAGGCAATATCCGATGTTACGCGACAGTAATGATTTCAAAATATGGGAGGCTGGTTAAATTGAGAAGGAGCCCGGCAGAAGTAATTTTGGAATGAGATCTGGATAACAGAGCCCCAGAGACTGCAGTTCCAGCTTAAGAATAGATGATACAAACATTTGTCAAAAAAATTGAAAATAAAAACTTGAGTCATGTTTGATTGAGTAACATGAATAAGTTTCACCGCGTAGGTTTGAAATTTTTATTCAAATTCTCACAAAAATGGGATTTGATTTGAAAAAATATTTGTAAAGAATAATAAGGATGCTTTCAGAGAGGCAGAATTTTGAACATCATAGAAGGTTTACAATTTCTTTATATTCTAGATGTGTATTATTTGCATCATTTTCAATGAAATTAGATCAAAAGATATATACCAATCCAGACATCCATTTTTTGTTTGTATCATCTACCCTTAAGGGACTACGACCCTCAGCCAGGAAGGACAACTCTTTGATTTATAATTTAATTCAAAAAGTCTTTAAATGAAGCTTGAAAATTAAATCTTTTGATGCAACAATTTTCATTATATGCCTCTCAATGTGCTTCAAGGTTCTTTGAACTTCTCAGAAAGGTCTAATTAAAAGTAGAAATTTTTATCCCAAAAAAGCATTTTTAGATACCAATGCTAATTAACATGATATGAAATTAGGAGTGATTTATGGAGCTTTGCAAAGAACTTTGAAGCACATTGAGAGGCATATAATGAAAATTGTTGCATGAAAATATTTAATTTTCAAGCTAAATTTAAAGACTTTTTGAATTAAATTATAAATTAAAGAGTTGTCCTTCCTGGCTGAGGGTCGGAGTCCCTTAAGTCGGTTTATGAAGTGTTGCCAACGCCAACCAATCTGGCAACACGGGGCAAGACGGACGATGTAAACTGCAGTCTTTGTGCTAGACCAGCCAATCTGGAATACCGAGGTATATTCTATCTTCATAATCAGTAGCCTTAACTAATGGAATATATATATGAAGAAACGACAAAGTTCTATTTGGAAAAAGCAAGGAAGAAACCTCAGATGACCAGGGAATGCTTGAAGATTGTAAACTTTGTATAGGCTTGTGAACAAAGTCGTGCTGGTGGAGTGGAAGGAGGCGAACTGTTGAGGACCGCCAGTGACTGGGAAATGCGCGCAGATTTCAATGGCCGGATGCAGTTTCCACAGGAAAGAGCATCTTTTCCAATCAGAGACTAGATTGTTATTTGGTTTGTTATTTTACTGGAACTTACAGTGGCTTTGGAAGGCAGCATTGAAGATGTCCATGAGCGGAAAATGAAAAATTATAAGGATCTGGTTGCAGACTATAACCAAGCGGGGATGAAGAACGCAGGTTCAGTTTGATAAATTTATTTGGAAATGAACAAGCAATGGCAGATCTACAAATACAAAAACATATATACAATATCATAATACACATAGACACTGAGACAAAATACTTTTATTTCCTATCCACTTCAAAAATAAGAAAATTTAAGTTTACTAAGCCCAAAACGTCATTTTCATAGTTTTAAATACCTTTCTTTCAAAAATATGAAAAATACTTGAAATTATAACTTGGACTTAATAAATAAAATACAAAAATTTAATAGACTAAGAGAAAATTACCTTTCAAGTGGTGACAACGGGCAGCTGGTAATAGGTAAGTTAAATTTCCCGCACTGACAAGTAAACCGGTTAAACAAGGGGGTACAAATTTACTGGCCAATGAGATTTTGTGAGTAGAATTCATGAATGGAGACTTCTACTAAATATGGCATAAAGTAAATTATGGCTCAGTAAGTTATTCAATAAAGATAAAAAATTATTTTAAATAAATACGACTCTGCCACAGACTGCCAACAACGAGGCTGGAAAGTATGATGTCTCCAGGTGGAAGTTTGATGCTGTGGATTTGTAGGGCGATCTATGTGGATGGCCTTACGTATTGTTGGTGTAACAGGAACTGAGGGACGGCAACTCACTGCACGCCTAGGCAGGGAGGCAGAGATAACATCCATGTGGATATTGAAGAAGCGAGAAGAGCAATGCAAAGTGCAACACTTGTACGAAGACTCTATTTGTTATTGAATGAACATTCAATGTGTTGCAGTGAAGGTGGAGAGCTGAGTGTTTTCGGGCTAGGTCTTGATCACGCTAGTCGGCGTACCTCTGGAGGTAGTGGACAACGAAGAAACAATCAATGAAGGAGGATCCACCTGATGGCGAGGCCATGATGCAACAATATATACCATCAAGATAGATTCAGGTATTCAAATTATTAATAAACTAAAACAATTATCATATTGAAATGCACCAGCTTACATCATATAGTCAATATCACTCATCATGGCCCTCGTGATATTCCCGCAAAACTTTCGCCTATTGTGGCTCCAGCCTTCTAAGGGAGAGGCCATGATTGAAACAAACCTAATTTACACTTATATGAATGCTTTTATTATTAAAGATATAATAATCTTTTTTAGTCAAATGCTTCTTATCAAAATACAAATCTATTCCCCCCCCCCCCCAAAAAAAATACCACGTTAATTTTTGTTGTCTTCCTTTGAAAGAGACTAGAACAGGATCCATCATTCATTTGGACAAATATAAATTCCATTTCCCCAAGATTTTTAAGGGTGCTTTGTTTCAAGTTTGATTAAATTTTGACCAATGGTTCTGGAGAACAAGTTGAAAATGGGCAAAGTTTACGAACGACGCACAAAAATAGTTACATGTATAGGATACATAATTATAGCATCTTTGTAGAAAAGCACTTTTCTTTATTGTTACAAATATTGAACATGATCCTGGCAGAAGATCAAGATGAAAGTTCGCAAACATCTGTTAAAACATCTGTTAAAACCACAATGCCACCGATGGCTGACACAAGTGATTTAACAAGACTAGAGACCAGTCTAGTAAGTGTCATTGAAAAACTTTCCACTGCGCAGACAAACATTCTATCCAATCAAAAAAGCTTACATGAAGCGATTCTAAGGATTGAAGAAGTCCTCAATAAAATGGTCATCACCCAAGACAGCATATCTGCAAATGTACAGGAAACGCAAAGCAAGGTAGAATTACTCATTGGGAGAATTCAAGAATCCACTACAGTAACACATGTTACAGCACCCAAAAGTACTGTGGATGTTGGTTGGGCTGGTGCTGTTGACCTTCCAACAGTCTTGCTCATCGGAACGTCTAATATAAAAAACATTAAAGAAGACAAACTCACTGCTTTCGCAAAAATAATTAAAAGAATAGAATACACACTGGATGAAACATACCAATACATTGGATCAAACTCTGAGGTGACGACACCTGATTTAGTTCTTCTACATTCGTTTACAAATGACATAAAAAAAATATGAGCCTAATCAATGCGTGGACAAAATGGATCGAATCATTGGTCTCATGCACCAGGAGTGGCCATCCAGTAAAATAATTATATCCCTTGCGACACCCAGGGCAGATGAATTTCGTTACGCGATGGTGATCCACCACTGAACTTACTGTGTGACGATGGTGTTCACTTAAACGAAAAAGGAGTCTCTCTATTAGCTTCTAATATGAAGAGAGTGATTCACAGCTCCTTAGTAATTGAAACTGTCAACAGCCGCAGACCAAGGTCCAAGTCCAGAGGAAAGTTTGGGTTTGGTAAGAACAGAGGGTCCAGCCGTAAATACTAATGTACAGTACTTCATAAGTACCATAACTTTTATTGATATCTTATTACAATGTCTTACAATTGCAGACAAGTAGTTTTCATCATGATTTTATTAGCAATTATTTTTTGCATTATATCGTATATCCCAGTTCTTTTGTAAAAATTTTTCCTTGTGGAATTTTTTATTGATGCTGATCCCGAATTTTCATTTTGTCTCGTTTATCACATATATAAAACAAGAGTGATTCTTGAGATACCACACTTCTTTATTACTTGATTTTTTTTTTGTCAATGTATTACTTAAGAATTCTACATAACAAATATGGAGTGTACAAGCAAACAAAATTCTTTAAAGTTTGCATTTCTGAATGTTGATGGCTTAGTTAGTCAGGATTTTAACAAAACCTGTGATCCTAGATTTATGAATACCCTGAAGAAATATGACATTGTTTTTCTTGTTGAAACCCACATAGGGTCTGGTCAACTACCACATAAAGTTGGTGATTTTTACTTTCATACTGTTTGTAGGCCTGTGACAATAGACATTTTGATGGATTAGGTATTTTATGTAAAAATCATATTAAACCACACATAAAAATCCTCAATAACACATCTAATGACTTTCAGTGGCTTCAACTAGACAAAACTTATTTTGGTCTCCAAGAAAATTTATTCATATGTGTTATATATGATCCACCTAGTGCGTCATCTTATACTCTTGGACTGAATTACATTATAATTGAATGTTTAGAAAAAGAATTGATACAATATAGTAAACTAGGTAAGATATTAATCTGTGGCGACTTCAATGCTAGAACATCGAATAACCTTGATTTTATTTCTTGTGATGATATTGCATATGTACCCCTATATGACCAATATAATATTGATAAAGAAATCTGACGTAGAAAAAGTCAAGATGACAAATTAGATAATCGTGGTAAAGAACTTATTGAACTTTGTATCAGTCAAAATATGAGAATAGTGAATGGTAGAACATTTGGAGATATTTTTGGAAAACCTACTTGTTATACCCCTAATGGTTCAAGTGTGGTTGACTATGTTATCATATCTGAAAGTATTTTGGATCAGATTTTGTACTTCAGAGTAAATGATTTTGATCCTACATTATCTGACTGTCACTGCCTATTACATTGGGAAACGTCTGCCACTTTCACAAATCTAGTAGAAAATAATCAAGATATGTGTAAGATGCAATTTATTAATCCACGTTTTATATGGTCAGAAGACTCGACATTTAAATTTCAAGAAGCTTTAACTTCTGTAGACATACAGAAAGAACTGTCTGATTTGGCAAATTTGGAGGTTCAGGACTCATTATCCTCTGTAAATACTGCTGTAGACAAACTCCAGACTATTATTATTAATGCTGCCACTAGATCCTTGAAAAGAAATAAAACTAAAGCAGCACAAAGAAGTAAAAATAAGAGGTGGTTTGATGGAGACCTAAAACACACAAAAAACTCAGAAAACAGTATGCTAAATTATGTAAACACAAACGAATACAATATCAGCAGTCCTTCATTGCAAGGCTTGATACTTTAAATGAGGATAATCCCAAACTTTACTGGAATCTTGTGAACCATCTTCTTGACAAAAATAATGCAGTAGATACAACTATTCATCCTGATAGATGGCTGGATCATTTTACAAAATTAAATGAAGTGAGAGAGTCATATTTTGATAGGCTAAATGAATTGAAAACAAAAATTTCTCAAATGGAAAATAAACAATGTTTTAACGAATTAGACTATACAATAAGTTCTTCAGAAATATCAGAGGCAATTTCTTGTATTAAATATGATAAATCTCCTGGTCTAGACAACATTTCCAATCATATGATTAAATATGGTCACAATGCTCTTCTACCATCTTTAAGAAATATCTTCAATGCTTGCTTATCACATGGACTTTATCCCAAATCATGGGCTGAGGGATACATTACTGTTCTTCATAAGACAGGGGATATCAATAATCCAAACAATTATCGTGGCATTACCATCACTAGTGCAATTGGTAAATTATTTAACAGTATTTTGAATAAAAGACTTGATATATATCTAGAAAAAAACAAAATTATCAATGATTGTCAAATTGGTTTCTGTAAAAAGGCAAGAACATCTGATCACATGTTTATTTTAAGAACTTTATTCGAAACATATTGCTCTCAGAAAGAAGGACGACTCTATGCATGTTTCATTGACTTTAGAAAAGCATTTGACACAGTAATACATGAAGGCATCAAAATTAAACTGCTAGAAATTGGGGTTGGATCTAAATT
>PRKT01000026.1:1230757-1256505 GCA_003671525.1 Saccostrea glomerata
TATATATATATATATATATATATATATATATATATATATATATATATATATATATATATATATATATATATATATATATATATATATATATATATATACCATAAATAATAATAATACTTATGCACATTTTTTGTACAACAACCCATCATGCATGTCTATATATGAAACTTAAAGATGCCACCAACATATTTATCAGTACATGTATATATATATACTTACTAGAAGAATTGCTCTTCACCATATGTTGTATTCTGTCTATTACTTTATTATGTTTATATGTAATTATGTATGTTATATGTTTATGCCCAATGGGCCCTGATTGGTAATAAATTCTATTCTATTCTATTCTATTCTATACCACCGGAGTAACTCAGAAAATGATATATTATAGAGAAGAAAACAGTCGAAATAATTGTTAAAATAATATTTTATTACATGTTATATATAACCTAATGTAATGTACATGTAATATAATGATTGTCAAAATAATATTTTATTACATGTAATATAACCAGGCTAATAAAAATCATCACACAGTTGTTTTGTTGAGCACGGAATTTTCAGTCCATCAACACTTTCCTCTCTTGACAACAGCCACATCCCTGAAACATGTCCATGTATATTTAAACAGTATTATAAAGCATCAGCGAAAACTGGTATAGTGAGAGAAAAATTCATCATTGCAATAATTTTTTACTTCCTAAATATGATTTGAAAATGACTTTTTTAACATAAAATTAGTCAAAATATTATATATTACAAAACATCACAAGCTTGTTATGTAATAACTTCATTTCATTAATGGCAGAGTTATTTAAGCGAATATAACCTGTTAATTTTGGTAAGATGGAAACTCTGTGAACTGCTTTTTAACTCTCAGTTTTATACCTCAGAATTTCATTGGGTTAAAGCTTCACTATGCAGATTAAATCACAAAAAGGATAATCTGACCTTCCAATAGAGAATTATAGTAAAATATTGACAACACTAGCTTGTATCGTCAATATTTTCACAATATTTATTATTCTCTACTGTTTAAAAATATCAAGTAGTGATAAGTCATTGCTGCAGAAAATAAAATATACATACTCGCACTTTGCGGTACACTTATTAGAGTAAGTTTTCCCGTCTTCTCCACACACAGGCTTGTAAATTCTAGTACACTTACAGGGACACTTTCCCTTGGAAGCCACTTCAACGCCACTGTTATAAAATTACAGTAATTAAATATTATGACTGAGTGAGGGCAATATATAATGAAAACTTATATTATGAGTCTATTATCCGTTTTATGAGCAAATTACATGAATACTAATTCACACTTGGCGGTGCAATCCTAGAGATCATGCAATTATAATTGTCAGACATATGACATATTATAAACCTTCAATTGGCACAAGGGTCATGCTTTTAAAAATTGAATATAGAAAAGTACTTTTTAAAACAAAGTACAGGATACATACTCGCAGTTAGCCTGGCACTCGTTCGAATAAGTTTTCCCATCTATGCCGCAGACGGGTGTGTAATCCAGCGTACAAATACAAGGGCATTTGCCTTCAGAGGCTACTTTGACTCCACTGTCAAAAGATTTAAATTATTCTCCTTTTAATATTAGGACATAATTGAAAATTTTAATACCGTTAATAAAATGTTTATTAACTCTCAAACACCATATAAAATGAGACTACTTACCCACACTTGGCCGTGCATTCGTTAGAGTAGGTCTTCCCGTCCACTCCACAAACAGGTCTGTAGATGAAGGGACAGGCACATGGTTTTTGGCATGCTGCTTGAGATGCAATTTTCACCTCACTATACGTAAAAACATTTTATATACTAGTAATACTCAACCAGCGATTTGTGTAATCAGTTTTCCCATAGTAAATACATGCATTCAGTACTCCATCTCCCGTGGGCATGTTCTTGTGTACATTCTGTCAACTGCATGTAGCAAGCGTCATTCATTCATTTTTTCTTCATAAATATTTCCCCTTCTTTATTGTTATTTTTCTCAAATTTGTATTTATATTTTTTACTGCTCCTGTATTATTCTTTAATTATCTTCTTTTTTAATTCAACCACTTTCTATTGTTTTTTCCCTTCCCATACATATTGTACATCTATTAGATGTCTTCCGTATAATTAGAACGTCAATCATTTGTGTAATTTAACATGATCTCATACACAATATGTATGTCAATCTCAAATATTGTTGTAATGCAGCTTAAAGGGCCTGTCATCTTTTTCATAAAGTATAAGGAAACGGATTAGTATACTTTGTACTTCTTGCCTGTATTTCGTGCCTGTCATGTTCAAATAAAATATGTTTTAAACTAACCAGCGATTTTAAAAAATAGATTAGTTGTCCTCTCCCGATCGACTGATTAAAAAGAGCCCGGCTCATATTCTTTTTATCTCCAGGAAACAATTACGTTTAAAAAAAAAATCCCTTCCGAATTTTTTCAGCCAACCAATAACTTCGTATTTGCAAGAAATATTTTGATAAATAAAGTCCCTCTTCCTATCTACTCAATTTATTTATCCTGAGTTGGGAGAGGACTAACAAATATCTTTTAAAGATGGCCTAATACTGAGTATAGTTACAGCCATCGTTTTATGCCATATAATATATATAATATACTCTTACATCATGTTACTCTTGAGAACTTGTGAAGAAAAGAACATTCAATTTTTGCATTTTGCTTAAATAAAAAAAATTATTACGTATATTAATGTAAACATTTGCATTAACCATGAGAAATTCAATGCAGAAAACGCGAATCCTTCAAAGGATGCAAAATGAAACATATTTGAGTCGAACAAGAAACACCTACGCGCAATTAGCTGTGCACTCGTTAGGGTAGGTTTTCCCATCATCTCCACATACTGGTCTGTATTCCTCCGTACAAACACAAGGACACTTTCCGTCAGAGGCGACATCAACTCCTCTACAATAAAAGGCAAAACAAATAAAACGAGAACCAATCCAATTTTTAAGCGGTATTGATATTATATTACATGTATAGGGCTACTCACTCGCACTTAGCGGCACAGTCATTAGGGTACGTCTTTCCGTCAACACCACACACAGGTCTGAAAATTAAGGGGCAAGCACATGGCTTCGGGCATTCCCCTTCTGATGCAATTTCAACATTCCTATACAAGACATATAAAAGTATTTATTAAAAAAATATGCTTAAAAAATACAATTATTTTTTTGTCGAATAAAATGCCCTCTTTGATATGACGTTGGATAAATTGATTGTAAGTCTACTTACGCTGCTTTAGCGCCACAAGCGTTTCCATAAGTTATTCCATTGACACCACACACTGGCCTGTAGTCGGCTGTACATAATGACGGACGCGGACATTCCCCGACACTTAATAATTTGACGCCTCTGGAAGACAATGTTTTATAATTTTATTTCTGAATCAAAACTACATTCACTTAACTATATTTAACAAAAAATGTTAATAATTTAATTTTTTAAATTGATATAATTCCATTTTTTAGTCATTATTCGTAATGCCATCAAATGTATTATTTTTTAGGTCAAAATCTTTTCATTGTTGAAGAAAAAGTAAAATGTTACTCACTCGCATTCCATTAGACAAGCATTGTCGTATGTTCGACCATTCTCACCACAAACTGGTTTTAAAATCCTAGGGCAGGGACAACTTCTAGCCGAGACAACGGCATAACCCGATAAACAAACCAACAAAATGGAAATAGCCTTCATGTTTTGGGCTAAAAGAAATTATCAACGGCATGAACGAAATTTGTTTCCTATTTATAGGATGTTATTTTTAAAAATAAAACTTTTAGCACCACTTTTCGGGTTTTTTGGACATATTTAAGATTCACTACTTTAAAGTAATTTACATTACTTAAAGTCTGTGTATGGATTCCGTAAACTTTTCACTTACACAAATGGCAATGCCGATATGTCCTGTCCACTTCTGAACAATGTGAGGAAACTGGCTGTTTTCGCTATATATAGTAGCATGTTGTCAAGATATGTGATTATTATTTAATACTCTATTAATACATGTACAACACATGCTTACTAATCTTAATTATCATTAACGGTTCATCTGCAGCCCTACCTCTACTAGCCCGGGGATATGCAAACAGCTGTAACAGGTACAGGTTATGAATATGAAAAATATACGATAGACATTTAATAAACGATAATAATATGTTAATGATACATATTTAATTTTATTTAGATTATTTGAGGATTAAAAAAACATATACTGCAAATATTTTTTTGCTTTTTAAGATTCAATTTCAAATAACCATTATTAGTTAAATAAAGAAATATATAAAATCTTTAGTTTCCATGCTTGATAATAATTATTTATCACAAAATCATGGTATTCAAAACGGGAACATGAATCTGAAATGCATGAATTTAATTTTAAAAAGATGAAATCAATGGTGTAATCACGATTGTAAATACATCATATGTACGTGTAGTAAATAAAATAGAAACAACAAGCATAATATGTCTTCTTTACTAATTTCTTGTCTCAAGCAATGGCAAAATGCAACGACAATAGACTTTTAATTTTTTTTTTAATTGGTATAAAATGATACGATTGGTATTAAATTTGAATTTTCTTTTTAAAAAATCGTACAAATAAAAATGACATACATAGTTTACGTATGTGTTTAATGTTAGTACCACCTGTTGTATCGCCAGAGGATTGGTCACTTTGAATCGATGACGTCCGAGATTGCATAGTTTTGGGGGAATGTGAAACACCTTTGTAAAATTAACTTCGCATAGATATTTTGGACTAAATAATGATTAGTTTGTTAGAGAAGGATTCAGATAGGGATGTATATATATTTTTTAAAATCTGTAAATGAACATAGACATGGCATGTCAAACTTTTCTTTAGTCAATCTTTTCCATTGATATTCTACAATTTCTATTTTAATTGTAAAATTTTCCATTTGAATTGCATGTATAGGTTTTATTTGTATTATATATAGTTTCCATTTACATTCAAAAATTTTCTTCTTGAATTTTATATTTTATTTGTAGTCTTGTAATCTTTTCCATTTGTGTTGTATAACAATCCTTTGAATTATTTGGAAAATTTTCTTACTTGTAGCTTAAATTTTCCATTTGCAATGTTTCATTATATTTATAGTATTATTTCTTATTTGTATGTGGTAATTTTTAATTTGTATTGTATCCGAGCAAAACAAATAAACAATTTCTCGGATAGCCTAAAGCTTAATTCTTAATTTATATAGACAAGAAGTATAACATCAACAAAGTTCATCAAGAAGTATAACATCTGTTTCACTGTTATTCTGTTTGTCAGTTTGTCCAAAAAAAACCTTCAGTCTTGCCCATATCTTTATGTCTGATACTATGGCTTTCATTTTCACACGTGTCTATCTTGTCTTTTGAAAGGACTTTTTATTTGGTAACAACAAGTTTGATCTCTTGACCTTGGAGAATCAACAAGGTTTGCAAAATTTTACCAAGCTTTAACCATGGCCATTTCTTTTGAACAATTGGTGTAAGGGCTTTAATGTCTCTTCCATCTAGTCAGTCATGTCTTTTGGTACCATCATATTTGACCTTGGTCATAACTACGAAAGCCCAGAAGGCTCATTCGAGATTCGAGATTCGAAATACGAGATTCGAAATTCGAGATTCGACATTCGAGTTTCGAGATTCAAGATCCAAATTAACCAATCAAAAGGCAGGTTCGATTTTGATTACTCCCCTTTATTATGTTTTTACTATCAAGAAATCGTTGAATATATTCATATCAAATGGGTCATTTGCTTAAATGATAATGCAAGAAAAAAAGATATATGTATTAAAACGAAATAAAAAGGAATTTTAGGTTACATTCTAGAAAATATATTTAAATTCTTATTTTTCCTTTATATTATAAAGCCCGAGATAATAAGCACCGCCTTCAGATTTACCTGGTCTGTAACCCCCTGTCAATCAAATAAATTAAGGTCCATCATTGGGTACTCGAAAATGATTGACATTTAGCTGCTAGTCCATGTGTGTCACAACTGACCTCAAGTTGTGATGTTTACAAAAGAAAACATGTATTTTTGCCGTTTAACAAGTAAATGAATTAAGAGCGTAAATATATACATTCTTGCTATATTGCTAACAGTTTTACAAAGAAAATTGCTCTTTAAAGCTAACAACAAAAATATTGTAAAGTATAAAAACTTACTGAGCTGTGGCATTTTATATTGTATCTATGCATCGCAAGATTGACAATGAATGTTGATAACCACACATTTGCCCCCCCCCCCTTCCCACTTTGCCTTTCCCGTAATATTTTTCCGATATAATATACTATAGAAAACGGTAACTTTATGCTTATGTCAATTCAAAAATAAATTCCAATTACCATGATAATCCCTATTTTTCGAGGTTGGGGTAGGGATAGGGGGATTAACAATGATTTTTGTTAAATTTTATTATTCCCAATGGGTCATTATCTTTATTAGGCATGCATGTTTCAGCCATCCGTATTTAAGGGGTTGTCTATTGGTTTCACAAACTTGGTCACTGTCCACTTTCTAATACCGTGTCACAAACACTATCCACCTTGAAACCCGTAGTACTAATTATTACAGAGACGAAGCATCGATTTTGAAAGTATATGTACTGTTACTCTATTTTAAGTTTACTATTATGTCAACAAACCTGTATCCAAAGTAGATAACACGAAATATATTATTCTTTATATAAATCTCTTATGACATTTTAGAAGCTATTATAAATTAATTAAGCATATCATGCCGACCAAAATCTAATATTTCTTTGGATTTCGTTTTGATAATATATAACACCTTTTCTTGCGTTGTAATTTAATCAAATGACCTCCTCGGTATTTAAATACTCAACGATTTCTTGATAGTAAAAAATAATAAAGGGGAGTAATTGAATCTCAAACCGCCTTTTGATTGGTTATTTTGGATCTTGAATCTCGAAACTCGAATTTCGAATCTCGTATTTCGAATCTCGAATCTCGTATTTCGAATCTCGTATCTCGAATGAGCCTTCTGGGCTTTCGTACATAACATTTGGACGGTTTGACCTAGGAGTCAAAATTTATAATACCCGTCATTGTAACAAATTTTGCAAATTTTCATTTACAAAAATTACACATCCTTTGAAAAACTTTTGAAAAACTTGCTTTTGAGCTGTTTTACAGGGACATCTATGTTTCACAAACACACATTGTTCCTGAGTGTTTTTATCAATTTCCCCCAAAAAGTTGAACATTTACACGTGTATGAGACGAGAAAAGCAAAGACAATGACAAACGTTTTTGCTCTCACAAAACTGGTAACAGTTGTTGGGAAGAATAAATATTATTATCACAAACAGATGACAATTCGCATTGATTAAGTGGCGTAATTTAAACCACGAGAACAAAATCTCTCAGTTTTCTTTATCAAATGTTTCTTATTTGTACTATTGAACCAGATTCTCAAATACGCATTCGAATTTCATAATACAGCTTTATAATAATACGGTTAATTATGATTCAAAATACAATAGAATAGATAATGAAAATCATCACCTATTTCTTAAAGTTAAATAGTGAGTCGTTATCATCTTGTTTATTTTAAGGTAAGTGTACCTAAAGCTCCCTTTATAAGGAGGAAATTCTTCAAAATCACATGTCAGTTTTGAATATTTTTAATATACCAAGGCAAACATAAATTCAAATTAACATATCTATATTGGATTCCAAAACTTCATAAAAATCCTTACAAAGATATATCGCGGGTTCCTGTAAACGTTCTACAAGCCTCTTTCTTTACCCCTCACTATCATATTAGCAGTTGTGATGGAGAAACTTCAGGCATACTGTGCAGCAATATACATATAATATTCGAAAAATGTTGTTAATCAGATGTGGATACTTCAACGTTCCAATGAACTTCTGGAAAATTTGAAATCATAAGATTTTACAAAAATCAACAGCTTAAAAACTTACGTATTTTCAATTTTATACACAACCATTCTCCACCACAAAGAAAACTCCTGGCTTTTTGATGTCATCGAGAGCTGCTATTTCATTAAAATGGAACTCTTAAATTTACTTCCCTTGTTATTAATCATTTGCAAAATTATTTTGTTAAAACCAATCTCATTGTACACGGAATTACTCTGAAGTCGATATCAAAAACATCCTTTCTAATTGACAATGTGGTTTTCTATGTGGAAAACCAAGTGTTCGAACATTCTATCGGAAATCCCATGGATACCGTTTGCGCCCCGTTATTAGCAGACCTACTTTTGTATTCATATGAAGCTGAATTTGTGCAAAATCTTATGCGTGAAAAGAAGAAAATGCTTGCTGTGGCCTTCAGCTCGACATTGAGATATATCGACGACGTACTGTCAATTAACAATAGTAATCTCCATTTTTATGTCGATATGTTATGTCCTGGTGAGCTTAATATAAAAGAAACCAGAGTCGACACAACTGTTTCATATTTGGATATTTTACTTGAAAAAGACGTTAATGGTAATCTAACAACTAAGCTCTAACCCTAACCCTGATGATTTTAATTTTTCTATCGCCAACTTCCCTTACGTATGCAGCAATATACCTTCATCGCCTGCATATGGAGTTTATAGATCTCAATTGATTCGATACGCAAGAGCATGCTCTACGATGAACAATTTCTAAAACGAGGTAAATTAAAGACAAACAAGTTTATGAAACAAGAATATCAGCAGTCTCGTTTAAAGTAATCATTTCGTTAATTCTAAGTTCGATACAACGACCTCGTCAGCAAATACAATTTATCATTGAGTCAAATGCTGACTGACGTTTTTCATTCTAATTGTTAGTCCATTATTTATACACTGAATTGACGACGGATATTTCCGTTATTTCTTGATCATGGCAAGGAACACACTGCGGGTGTGACCGGTTGGCAGGAGATGCTCACTCCTAGATGGCACCTGTTCCCACCTCTGATGTTTTGGAGGTCCACGTTTGCTCTGCTCCTACTTTGTATTGTTTTATGGACTTTTAATCTTGAATACTGTTCGTTATCTCCATATGTTTCATTCCAACATCTTATACGTGAAAAGAAGAAAACAGTTTCTGTGGCATTCAACTCGACATTTAGATATATCGACGAAGTATTGTCAATTAACGATGGTTATTTCCATTCTTATGTCGATATGATATATCCCAGTGAGCTTGAAGTAAAAGATACCACAGAGTCTGACACATCTATTTTATATTTGGATATTTTACTTGAAAAAGACAATAATGGTAATCTAACAACAGGCTTTATGATAAACGCGATGACTTCAACCATGCATTCATTAACTTTCCTTATCTATTCAGCAATATACCCTCATCACATGCATACGGGGTCTATAACTTTATATCTCTCAATTTATTCGATTCGCAAGAGCATGCTCTGCGAATGTACTACCGGTATTTCTTAAACGAGGTAAATTATTGACAAGTTGATGAAACAAGAATATCAACAGTCTCATTTAAACAAAAGTCACCATTTGGTAAGTTCCATGGTCGATATAATGGCCTTGTCAGCAAATACAAATTACAATACTCCAATTTGGTATTCTTAAATGGTCTTTTGAGCTTGAATACTTTGTTACTCGATAGGTACTCTGTGTTTTAAAGTAGGATTACCCCAAAAGGAAACCTCACAACAGAATCAAATTTCCCCTACTTCCTCAGAGTAGGATTAAAATTACCCCTTTTTTATCAATGCATACTTTAATATACTATTTTGTGAGTATTGGATTCAAGTAGTTTTTCAAAGGAAAAAGGGGTTGAAATAAACCCAAATGATAAAAAAATGATTCCATGGACCTGGTTGCCAATTTGACAAAGCATATTTGTGTCGCCTCCTTTCTTTCATACGTGTACTCTAATATGGAAGGCATGGAATTTTTAATGGGTATATTTGGCCTTGGGGAAAATTACATTCTGTAAGTATTATGCTGAGAAGGACCCCACTCCCGAAGGTTGAATTTGATGTAGGGTTTCAACACGGGAAATTCTACTCAAAAATCTTTTTCCATGTGTGGAAATTCTGCTTTGGAGCGAGGTATCAGCCGCATATGGGTTTTTGCATGCCTCGCAACATGTCTTACATATATATAATAAAATATACCGTAGAAGACATTTAGGAAGTAACATATAGTGTTGAGATAATGTGTGTTTTTTTTTTATTAGTAATGTGTAATCATGGCATCCGGTGATATTTTTGTCTGAATAAAATCAAATGAAAATTGCCAAAGAAAAATTCTTTCGTTATTCAATTTCCCGCCTTTGCTTCAAAATGCCATTCTAATTAAACTTCAATCTTTTTCAGGTTAAAATAAATATTAATGTATATGAATTTACTAAACAAAAGGACTCGCTACTTCCAGAGGAATAAGTAACTTTTTGCAAGCTTTGAATCGATTGCACTTTAGATTTGAGAAGCAAAGTGCAAAATCATGAACGTAAATTGACTTATAGATGAATAATTATCTGTATAATTTTTTTTTATTTGAAGAACAGAGAACAAAAAGAACAAAACAAAAGCTGTACATAGTATCTGTGTTGACTTAATATAATTGTAACAGAAATAAGATTTTAGCACAGGACATTTGGAAATCTTTTTACCGAGCTGAGGGAATGTAGATAGTTCCTCCGTTTTCTTAACAAGCGCCTTCGCTGGCAACAGCCACATTCCTGAAATATCCACAGACATTGAATCAAAGAACGCGTCACAAGTTTTATTAAAACATATACTTAACCTTTACTGCGTGTGTAAATCATTATTTTATGAGCAAATCATCTCATATTAAAAATAAATTTAAGAAAAAGTGCTATATTTGAGAACAATAATTGATGCGTACTCATTTTCAGCTTGGCAAGCATTGGAATAAGTATTTCCGTCCTCACCACAGACTGGCGCGTAAAGGTTAGGGCATGCGCGGGGACACCTACCCTCAGACGCTACTTCAACTTCCCTGGAAAAAAGAAGAAATTTAATCTTTGTATATACTATTTACACATTGAACTTTCTACGGATATTCCCCTTTATTTCCCAACCATGACAAATAGCACACAGTAGGTGTTTCATGATCGTGGCACCTGATCCCAGCTCTGATGTTTTACAGGTCCATTTTTGCTTTGATCTGTACAAGGTTCATGGTTTGAATGGATTTTTGAGCTTGAATGCTGTTCGTTAACTCCATATCTTTCAATTTCTGATAAATTATTAAAATAAGAAATCTGAAAGTGATTATAGAAAAATATTAACAAAATACTCACTCGCATCTCGCAGAACATTCATTAGGGTAATTTTTGCCGTTAACACCACACACAGGTTTCAGAATGAAAGGACAAGCACATGGTTTCGGACATTCTCCTTCGGACGCAATTTCAACATTTCTAAACCAAAAACAATACTGTTGAATACCCAGTATAAAGCTACTTTCATTTCATAGATCTTATTAAAACACACGAGATTAATTTTCAGATATCATGAAAAGAAATAGAATCTTAAATGCATATTAAGAAAGTGGTTTTGTGGAAGGATTGAAAATATTGATAATTGCCAGTGGAAACGTTGACGATCTACTGCTAATTATTTCATAGTGCCTAATAACAGGAATGCTAAATTTGACGAGGGACATTTTTGACGAATACTAGTATGAAAAATTCGTTAATTTTCTCAACGTTTCCATATCGTCACATTCTCCACTTCCACAGCAGATAACCAGCTTAAAGTTTTTTTCACAATATACCCCGACACTTACGCTGCTTGGGCACCACAAGCGTTCCCGTAAGTAACCCCGTCAACACCACACACCGGTGTATAGTCGGCCGTACACACCACGGGACGTGGACACTCACCTCTACTTGCGACTCGAACACCTCTGAAAAACAACAGATCTGTCCGCATACATATATAAACAACCATGCAAATATCTCATCTATCGGTGGTCTGCCTTGGATTTAAAAAAAAATATCGTATCCAGAGCATGCTCTTGAGTATCGAATAACTTGGAAGATGAAATCATCATCTGCAGGCAATAGCGAAATATTATTGCGTAAATAAGGATAGTTGACGATAGACACTCTGATCATAATTTGTTACACAATTTACTTCTTAGCTGATCATTTCCTCTGAGGACAACAAAACATTTTTTAATTATTAAACAGAAATTTTTAAAAGTTATGCCCAATTTCCATACATTTGGAAGGAGTATGCTTTAAGATTAATGAATCTATGGTAGTGTGAATTTCACATCAACCCAATGTACTAGACACTGAGTTCTGTTAAGAACTCTGCACGAAGAACAATTTAATGTGAATTTAGTATACTAGATATTGTCCTATATGAATCTTCATAGAGGTCCATGGTTACTCTTTTTGGTAGAAACTTTCTAAGTTTTTCAACTTTCATCCATTGTATTTAATAATCAAATTTAACTTATATTGTAAAAGCATCACCTCAAAGATTTGAAATTTTTGCAAAACCAAATAGATTACAAATGTAAGACTTACTTGCAAAAGGCCATACATTTGTTTCCATAGGACTTGCCATCAACGCCACAGACAGGGTTGTAGTTTTTCTTACATTTACAACAGGAATCCGAATCAGTGGCAGCCTGGGCACCTCTATACAAGTTATAGTCAATATATATATTACACTAAGAGCGGTATTTTTATACGCACGCTTAGAATTGCAGGAACAATACAATAATTACGAAACCAAAAAAAAAATATATATTGTATATGCATGAAATCTACTGCATGGTTTGTTTTAATATTTTTTTTTACATTCATAAACATTTATATTAATAGTAATTATTGCAATTGGCTTGTTTTGTTTTTAGATTTATTCATTAAAAAGCCGATATTTTCACAAAAAAATGTTCCATGTGCGTAAAATATTTGAGCAGATTATTGCAACTATTTTCTACTCCGGTGTACTGTATATATTTCCCCTAAATCCATGTAAGAATTGAAATGATCAAAAGGCATTTTAAGTTTTAAACAACAAGTCTGCTCCGCTATTTATATTACATATGTATCTAAAATACCTTCTTTTTTACACTTTCAAGAGTTCTAGCACTCTCAAAACCCTCTTTCTAAAATATTTTTTTTTTATACTTTTCCTGAAATTTAGTCTTATAATAGAATTCTACTTACTCGCATTTCATTAAACAATCATTAGCATAGGTGAAGCCATCATCACCACACACTGGGTTTAAAATCTTGGGACAGGGACATCTAGGGGGACTCCTGGCCAGGGCGGCTACTAATACAGACGAACACACCAACAATCCAGATAGAAACATTTTCCAGGACTGAAAAAGATTATGGAGTTGAAAATATGCATAGTTTAGTACAGTGCCTTGATTTATTAAGGAAGACGATGTTTCTCCTAAAGCACAAATGATTTTTCCCCTTCAAATTTCAAATGCCTCTCTCTCATTAAAGAAATGATTTCTACATCTTTAAATATAAATATTGTTTGCGATGGATTTTTTTTTGTTTCGTAATCGTCGATTTTTCTCAAATAAAGAATAAGTACCCAAACAAGGTACTTATGTAGAATAATATCTGCATTTTTCTAAATCTTAATATTTGATATTATATACATCAACTTTTTAAAAAAAATAAATTTTGATATATAACATTATTTGCATTTTCCTAAAGCATAATATTTAATATTATCTTAAGTACAATTGTAATTTAAATATATTTTATTCTTTATTATAGAGAATTTTGAAACACTACTGGGGGAGGCGGAGAAATCTATGTGAACGCTCCATTTTAGCGAGGTAAAAACCATACTCACTTTGATGTTGATAATCCTCGTCCAACGTAACTTTTTCAATATGTGAGGAAAGTTGCTATATTCAGATTTATATTGCGTTCCGATGTAAATTTATTTGTAATTGATAACCATCTAATACAACATGTGTTAATTTTAATGATCATTAGTGTATCATCCGCAATTTGACCCCAGGTAGCCAGGGGACAAACAAACAGCTGTCGTCAAGTATCTGTTTGTAAATTCTGGAACAAATATGACAAATGGATAGAATAATATTAGCAACCTTGATATTTTCATTTAATTTCAGGACTTTTAAAAAGAATAGGCTTTAACCATTTTAACTTCTAGTATAAGAAAAATTTACACTTTTTTCATTTTTTCCCTTGCATAGAATAAACAGTGGAAATAAAATGGATGGGAATAATTCGCATTCAAGTAACACTGAAAGGATAAGCAAAACATTTCATATTTAAAAATAGATTTAAAATTATTTTTCAATTGAATTTCAGTGAATATTTAAGGAATGAATTTAATAGCTACCCATTTTATACGGTATAAACTGGGTTGGGGCAGTTTACGCTTTATAAACCGCGAAGTTTATACCGTATAAAATGGGTAGCTATTAAATTCATTACTTATAATTTAATTTTCATTCATTTGATGTAAGAAAAAAAGATGATTGTTCCAACAAAATGACTTCAATTTGTACAAAATTTGAATGTAACGTCAGGCGGATTGATACGTTTTTGACGTAAGTCATTGTGACGTAGGCAACCCATTTTATACGATATGAAGTAAATTTTTTATCCAATCAAATACAGCGTTACAACCAGAATTAAATTATATAAAAGTAAAAAGGGAATGAAAAATAAAACCCCTAAATTGTGAAATTTCTTAATAAGTATGAATTGTAGCATTACTTAAAACCATGCATATACATGTATATGGACAAATTTCTACCACATTTTCTTTAGCTTTTTTTTTGTAACCAAGTCCATTTGTCCATTAGATTTACTTGCAAATTAAAGCTACATTCATTGTGTTTAAAAAAGTTTTGTACTGGTATTTATTTATCCATTAATAATTATATATATAAAAAAAATCCCTTTTTTGTCATGATGCGCACGTTAATTTTGTTTATTCTATTATTCTATTATTTACGTGAACCTCTGTCAAAATTTATTATTATAATGGTTCATAATTTTTTCTTCTGTTTCATGCCTGCCTGATTTTGAATTCATTTTACATCTTAAACTTCATAAATAAAAAGCGTGAAATTTCTTTTCAAGAATAATATTAATTTCTTAATAATCTTGTGTTTGGGGGGTTATTCACCGATTGAGCAGAAGTTCAAGTTTCTCAAGGTTTTATAATGAAAATGTAAATTTTCCCCTCTCAAGTCAAAATTCCAAAAAATATAAAAAATGGTTTGAATTAACAGCTGCATTTATATTCAATTTTGTTCCTACTCTCAAATATCCAAAAAAGATTTTCCATAAAATTCATGCCCCTTTCCGTTCTATAGTTTCAATAGGGTATGTTCTATAAATAAAAAGGCATATGGTAAATTGGAGTGACTAGACCTACAAAAATTCAATTATTAACTTTTTATAAATGCTAAAAATTTACAACTTTCATTATATTTTGATTAAATAAAAATTTCTCAAGTAGGCATTGTTGTTTTTAAACAAATAAGCTTAAGTTTTTAAGAAAATGATCCATAAACTCAAAAAAAAAATTCTTTAATGTTTTTAAGTTAACTTTATTTAATAAGTTTAAAAAAAAAAAAATAAAATTTATACCTTTAAATCAATGAAAATAAATTGCTTGATCCTCCTCAAGATTTTTTTTCAAGATTTAAAAAGGTAGAGGTGTACGAAATGCGTACATTCAGGTCAAACTGTGTGCTTGCAGAAACAAATAAGGAAAATTTCCAACTGTTCTTGGTGAGTGTACATTTTAAAAGAAATATAGAAATTGTAGCAATTATTCATATAAAAGGATTTTTTTAAAAAGTTCCTCCGATTACCCAGATTATCTAAAATAAATTTTTGAACACTATTCCAAGCTTTGAAGATTCGGATCATTCAAAATATAAAACTTTAAAAAGTATATGTCTGAATATGTTTTATTTTTCAGGAACACACTGGTATTTTGTCAGTAGAAAAGCTGCCAATACGATGCATAATGTGATTCCGATGTGATTCCGACTTCAAACATAGAAAGTCGAGTGCTTATTCGTCAGATTGCTTTTTAGCACAAACGCCCAGCACTCGGATACACTAGTCATTGTAATAAGTAGCTGGATTGAAAACAGACATCCACACAACAACGTTTATCAACATTTTCCAATTTTGACCACATAAATTTCACTGAAATAAAAAAAGTCATAATCTGAACTAAGTAATAGTATTTGTTTAGGCAATAATAATTTTTGTAAAATTCTTGAAAACAAAAGAACTCGATCTGAAGTGGTATTTAAAATCTACATTCATATCACATTGAAATGCTATGGAAATGCTATATATTAAAGGTAATTTATCTTGTTTACCAAATATTACATACTTTCATTTAGAATTAAAAACTTTTTTATCATTTCTATTCAAATAAGGAAATTAAATTACGATGTTTTTCAACAATGATTAACAGAGGTGTCGACAAGAAATCTTGAAAAATGACAGATACTCACTTCACACAGTCAGCGAGACAGAGATTCTGATAGGTTCTTCCATCACTTCCGCAGACTGGTCTGTAGTCATGAGGAGAACAAAAACATTGTCTTGGGCACTCCCCATCAGAAGCAATCCGAACATCCCTATACAAACACAATAAAATTTCGTATTAAAATGTATTTTATGAATGTATTCTTGATTAAAATTAGGTAAAACGGTTATTTTGAAAAACAATTTGAAAAAATAAATCTAATACTACAGTAAATTGAAACTTCGAATACTGTGAAATCGCGAAATTTCAAGGGGTTTAATTTTCGTTGTTTTCGAGGCATGCATGGAGAAACCCTTCATTTATGACCTCCATGTAAAATTTCATATATGCATTACTACTTTACATTTTCCGACCACGAAATAAAATCCTCCAAAACCAATATTTTTTTCCCAAACCTCGAAAATTTGAACCAACCAAAATTTGTTATATTACAGTATTGAAATATTTCAGAAAATAAAGACGAGAAAAGTACTAATTCTCTTACCCTGCTTTACAAAGGTTTCCATAGGTCATCCCGTCCACTCCACAAACAGGTTCGTAGACGTCTGAACATGGCGACGGAGTGGGGACACGAGGACATTCTCCCTTCCTTACAATCCGAATACCTCTGTAAAGATATCAACCGTTGATTTATCTTTTATTATGATAATAAAAATTTCAATTTAAGAAAATGTTATAACTTAATTGTTGAAAACCCCTTTTTTTCTTTTTTTTTACTTTGATAACATTTTGTTTTCAGAAATTGAAGAGAAATGACCAAATCAAAATAATACCCTTTACAAGATATTGAATAGATTATGTTATTTTGAATTTTTTATGTGTTAAAAGCACATATGAAAAATTGGACCAAAAATAAAAATTAACGTTTTCTCCTAAATTGTTTCGGTACATATATCGTTCTTACAATCTTGGTAAAGAAAAATATTGTTGAAAGATGAAAACGCCTATCATGAAAATGTTAAACTTTTTTTTTTGTTTTTTATTTATTTATTTTTTCGTCTTATTACAAAGATATTACACCAAGTATTTTTTTTTCCCATGCCATTTACTCACACTTTCTCACTAATGTTAAACTTACTGAATACGCGTTTGTGTCGCAAATAATCTTGTTTGAATTACATTGATACTTTGATTGTTAAGCAGTGTTATATATAAACGTCTGTCTTTTTGATACATTTTTTTTTTATTTTGACTATCATTCATTAACTTTACCTGCATGTCGCCATGCATTCATTTCCATACGATCTACCATTAATACCACATACAGGATTATAATTCAAATCACATGAGCAGCAGGACAATGGATTATCTGCAGCCGTTACACCCCTGGAATAGTCAACAGTTAAAATTTCAAACATCGCGAAAGCAAAAGTAGTTCATCTTACAATAAACTTTTACTCATGTTCTTTGAAATTTTGAATTTTTTGAACGATCGACTAAAACATTGAAATTCTTTAAGAAAGGAGATGTAAGGGTTTCATTATATTTGACTGGATTGAGTTACTCACGCGCATTCCATGATGCATGAATTGTTGTATGTGACGCCGTCTTCTCCACATATTGGTTCCATAGTTTCAGTACAAATGCATGGAACATTTCTAGCCAGGATTACGGACACAACTGACGAGCAAACCATCAAAAGTGTGACATCCATCATATCTGAGAACATTAAAAGAAAATAAATATGTTTTTCCCTCTATCAGCGTAATTTGCAAAACGATTTCCGCTTCAATAGATAAGTATTTTTTAAATTCAATTTCATCTTTCGTTTCTGAGTTCTCCTAACTCTTCCACACAAATTCCTGATTTTAATGACATTTATTAGTTTACGAATGGTTTGACGTTGAATATATATCCGTTTAAAGAATGAATAGTTAAACTCACATTTTACAAACAAACTGTAACTGAAAATTGATTTACAAAATACTTCTCCACATCACAAAAGAATTTTGTAAATTTTTTTTGGGATGCTCTGCTTTTATTATCTTCATGAAAAAAAAATTCAGGAAAAGAGGTACACTGTACTAAATTGATAAATGATATTTTACTTACGGTTGCAGAAAATCTTTGACTTTCCTCCGACGTAAACCTCTTATTTTTCGTTTATATGAAGCTCAAAGAAATAACACGTAATTTATAACCGTAAAACAATTTGTCCCTCAAAGAGAAGAAATATGCATGGCACTTATTAAGTAATTCAAATTCGGTTGATGACCCCAAGAACACTACAAAAACAATCATAAAACATCGATGGAACTTCTAAATAAACTTGTTTTGGTTGCAATATACAAATTTCACATTGTTTGTGTTTCATTGCTGACAAATGTTTGCCAAAATATCAAATAAATTTAAATGAAGAATTACGCGCCTTGTTATATTAGTATTAATGTACTTATGTCTTTAAAGATGTTAGAATGCCCCTTTGGTATTTGATTGAAATAAAAACATATTTCTTGTTTAGCAAACAGAAAAAAGTTAATAATGGTATCATAATTAATTTCAACAATACATCTGAATAAATTCGTTGCTAAACTACATGGCACAGAGAGTGCCAGCTGCTTCCATTCGAGGTCTTAAAACGCCATTAAACGTGCGGTGTCCTTATCTTATCTGTTGTATGTACAATACACCAAATTGATATGTTTATCTGATGGAATAAATATCTATAATTTCATCATTCAAATTAATGATGAATCATGCATAAATGTTTTCTGCCTTTGATTATAATTGTCAATGTGAATTATATGGAGGTAACGAACAGTATTCAAGCTCAAAGGACCAACAATGCAAAATAGGAGCAGAGCAAACACGAACATCCAAAACATCAGAGGTTGGATCAGGTGCCATGGGAAAGTGAGTACCCCCTACCGACCGGTCACCCCCGCCGTGTGCTGCTTGTCATATGATCGAGAGAAAAAACCCGGGAAAATCCGTCGACAATTCAGTGTGTAAATAATAGTCTAACAATTATTTTTGAAATTGTTACTCGGCATTTGACTTCTTGATAAATTGTATTTGCTGACAAGGTCATTCATATCGACCATAAAACGTACGAATTTAAACGATACTGCTATTCTTTTTTCATCAATTTGTTAAAAATTTACCTCGTTTTAGAAATTGTACGTACATATACGCAGAACATGCTCTTGTGTATCGAATCAACTGAGAGATATAAACCCCGTATGCAGGTGATAAAGGTTTATTGTTGCATAAGTAATGAAGATAACGGTTGAAAATTGAAAGTCATCACATTTATCATAATGCTTAGTTGTGAGATTATCATTGATTTTCTTTCAATTTAAATATCCAAATATGAAACAGAAGTGACAGACTCTGTGGTTTCTTTTATTCCAACCTCACCGCGGGATATATCGTATCGAAATAAGAATGGAAATATGATCATTTTAACTGAAAAAACGTCGTCAATATAATTTTATCTAAATGTCGAGTTGAACCAAAGCAAGTGTTTTCTTCTTTTGGCTTATAAGATTTTAGACAAATTCTGCTTCATATGAATACAAAAATAGGTCTGTTAATAACGGCGCAGTTAGTGCCCGTGGGATTACAATAGATTGTTGGAAGATATGGTCTCCAAAAACCACAAAAATATTGTCAATCAGAAACTCAAGCATCTTTTTAATGTCAACTTTCTAGTACTTGTGTGTACAATCAGAATGTTTTTTTTAAAAATAATTTTGCGAATGACCAATGACAAGATAAGTAAATATACGTTCCATTTTTATTGAAAAAGCAGCTGATAATGATATCAAAAGCCTGGACTTTAATTTATCGCGGGGAATGGTTGTGTATAAAGTAGAAAAGTCAAAAATTTTAAGCTGTTAATTTTGGTAGAATCTTGTGATATCAAAATTTCCAAAAGTTCTTGGAATTCTTAAGTATCCATATCTGATTTACACCACTTCTCCAATAAGTTGCACAGTACTCTTGAAGTTTCTCCTTCACTACTGTAATATCTTACTGAGAAGTAAAAAAAAAAGAGGCTTGGTTGAACATTTACTGGAATCCGCTATGTATCTTGCTTGTAGGATTTTTATGAAGTTTCGAAATTCAATATAGACATGATCAATAAAATCAATAAACTTCTTTTTGGTAGTTTGGAATATTATAAAATATTCAAAACTGACATGATTTTGAAGGATTTCTACCTTAGAAAGGGAACAATAAGTATAAGTTGGACTTCCTTTTGTAGTATTAAATCCAAGTTTCTCTAAAATACATTTTATATAATGAGCCTTACAAACAAAGACAATGCTGTTACCTGCTTTGTCAGTAGAGACCAGTGCGTACTGTTCATATAATCTAATTCTTCTTTCACTTCTGGGTTATTGAATACTGAAGGATAGATGGTTTTCATATTGCCCCTCAATCTTTCATTCAGCGATTTTTGACATACATCTGATACATTTGATTCATTCTGATAAAGTATCAACGTCTTCTTTTCCATATCTGGTCCATCGAATGGTGTAATCTTCTACAGAATTCATAATATTCCCTATATTTTTACCTTTTAAAATTAGTGATCTAAGGTCCTGATTATTAAGTATATATACATGTACTTCACGGGTAATAATTTGTCCAGCAGGACTGTTTGGTTGAATTTTGGTTGTCTTAATATGGTGTCTTAATATGGTGAAGATCTCTTCACGCAATCGTTTTGGTATAAACCAATGACAAGTAAATTTCCCAGTTTCATTTTTATTAATAAAGCAGCCGTCCATGTTATCAATAGGCCTGGGGTCCGGTGTAAAGACGAATAATGACCCCCATCGAATAATGACCGGGGGTCATTTTTCGACAGCGAAAAATGACCCCCGGTCATTATTCGACGTAGAAAAATGACCCTTTTGCCCGTAGAAAAAGTGTCACTTCCCTAAAAATTTGCAGAACCCACGTGAAGAAAAATGACCCCCGTAGAAAAATGACCCCCTGTAGATTTAAGCTAAAATTTTTAGGGGGCAAAAAAAAAGGTGGATAAAGAAGCATATTGGCCAAAATGCTCACCTGAGCTTATTGGGAATAAACTGATGATATGTTGATCTCATAACATTATACAATTATAGCTATATTTTACGGTAAATGCAATGATTCAGAATCTAAAGGAGTAAAAGATTTATCAAGCCTTAAGGGTTAGGTAAACATTGTTTTTTGATGGTGGAAATCATCGAACTGACAGAAAAAATCAGCAGTATTATATATTATTATATCCTCCGCTTGAAAAGCGGGAGGGTATATAGTGATTGGGATGTCCGTCCGTCCGTCTGTTACGCTTTGAGGTATCCATCTCTTATCCGCAAATCCTCATATATAAAAAGATGTGTTTGTGAAACAGCTATGCCCCTGTATGGCAACATAGCGAAGATTAAACTTTTCTTAAATGCAATTTAAATATATTGTTACCCAAAGTAGGGTCTTCTCACAAGAAATACAACTGCAAAATAGGAAAGCCCTAGCACCACTTGTTCAAAAGTAATGGCTAAGGATAAGTTTTTGAAAGGTAGGTCAAACTCAAAGGTCAAAGTTGATGATTTCTTAAGAAAATGTTTAATGTAACAAGGATTACATATGTGAAGTATGAATACCCTAGCCCTTACCGTTCAAAAGTTATGGCCAAGGTAAAAAAAAATCATAAGTACGGAAAACTCCAAGGTCAAGGTCAAAAGGTCAAGGTTTTTAGTATCCAATGAAAGGTAATGCCAAAAAACTACATATTTGAAGTATGAGAGTACTAGTATCTACCGTTTAAAAGTTATGGCCAAAGTAAAAATTTGGCATTTTTGTGTAAAATGGGATAAACTCCAAGGTAAAGGTCAAAAGGTCAAATTTGGTGGTACCCAAAGTAAGGTCTTGTCACAAGGAATATACATATTAAATATGAAAGTCATAGCTCCAATAAATGAAAAGTTATGGTAAAGGTTAAGGTTTTTGCGGACAAACAAACCGCCAGATAGACAGACGGACATACAGACGAACACGATAAAACTATATACCCCCGAATCTTCGACTACGGGGACATAAAAAGAAATGGTCTTCAATTAACTTTTCATATTAATATACATTATAAAGAAGACGTTACAACAATGAAAATGTTTGTTCTGATTTTCATATTAAATTCTCTGAAAAATATACTCAGAACTGAGTAAAAGGGTGGAGTAAAACAAGAATTAAGGTAGAACCTATGTCGGAAAAGTCTTTGTCACAAGATTTTCAAACTTTTCAAAATGATAAATTAGTACTTGCTTATCAATCAGTTAAGATATCATGATATGTTTCCTTGTTTTTTAATCTAGAACAGGCTGTGAAACTTGGTATGGTATTTACATACTGCGACTTCACATTTTCAAATATTTTTAGGGGTACTTGTCATAAAGGGAATATGAAAAATCACAAAAATACTTCTTCAAACATCGTCGTTTATAAACTTTTTTAACTGAATAATATTAAACAATATTTTATCAAGAATAATTTCTTTTTTATTCAATTAACATAAAAGATAAGTCCACCATTAAAAAAAATAGTCAAATGAACTCTATTATTTTTAGTCAATTATTCACCCTATATTTGTAAATATTTTTTAGACGTCTTTGTCACAATGTTTTCAATCTTCAATATGATGAAGAACATAGCCAAATGATTACAAAAAATGATTAAAATATATACCTTTCCCCTCTAACTAATGAAAGATAGGCTATTTACCGATACTCATATTCTTGACCTTTTTGCACTTACACGGGATTTAATAATTAAATGACTGTTTGGGGTTACTTTCAGATTAAATATTTATCAGAAATTGTACTTTTTCTTTAAAAAGATCATATTTAATAGAAAAATTGTAATCAAACACCAAAAATATGAATAGGTAACAAATAATTGTTAAAAGGAATGCACATCATTTCATTATAGATATCACAAAAATGTACACACGATCAAACGATCTACAACACGTACATCTTTGACTTAGACACATTTCATCAAGATATTACACTATATAGCTGGCAACTAAAGATTTCTTACGATTTATGCATTCCTTCAAAATGGTTACATACCATTCAAATTATTACGAAAGTTGTATGTACATTGTAATTTCATTACACTAGATAGTCTTGGGTTTGTCAACTTCAGGTCTAGATCTAGTAAATAAAAGGTGCCTACATATTTTCTCTTATTCCAGAAATATATTGCCATTAAGCATTATAAACCAAAAAATATATGAATTGAATCAAGATTATGTTGGCATGATTGAATTCTGTGAATTTCAAAATGCAGTATTTTCTACCATTTTTATTGAAGCTGTCAAGTACGGGAAAAAGTGGCATTGAATTAATTATGACGTCTTAATGGGTTAGCACAGGTTTAACACATTTACAAGTTATGATGTCATACGAAGTAGGTTCTACGTTAAAAGAAATGTAATGAATACTGTGTGCTAAATCAAAAGTTTATGTCTACATGTATAGTTTTTGCATTAGAATGACTGTGTATTTTACACTAGCCCATAGTTTACAGAGCATATTTTTAGGTCTTATACTTACCCCACCCCCTTTCTTATTTAGGAGGAAGTCGATACTGAACAAAAAAAAAAAAAAAACCACCCTACCTTTATTTTTCTATAAGAAAGGAATTAAAAATAAGCTAAAAATAATCTACTATTCTACTAATTTTTAACTGTTACTTTGCCACAATACTTTCAAGTATACCTCCACCAACATTTAAAGTATGCTTTAATCATGGCGAAGTAAATTATGATATGATAGTACTTGTGTGAAGGCTTAACTTCATTTCAATATTTTATCTAGAGCCTCTTTCAGAATTATTGAAAGGTATAGAGTTTTATTTATATTTCTGCTTTTCATTTATTAAGGTCTTCCGTTTCAGACGGAAGACCTTATAGTGATTGTACTGTTTCTTTTTATTATTATTATTTTTTTTTTCCCCTTTTCTTGTAAGACGGATTTCTCAGAGATGGCTGGGCGGATTTTCTTGAAATTTTCAGGGATGATAGAAAATGAAAATACGCTCAGACGTTTTTTTCATTTTTTCAAAATTCACTTCCGGTCGTCAGATTTGTCCGATTTCCTGTTTTTTCAGAAATATGTTGTCATAGTCATATCTCAGAAACGGTAAGAGATGAAGACACCAAACTTATATGAGAAATAGATCTTGATAAGTAGGCGAGCCCATTTGGATTAAGATCGTCCGGCGTCACTTCTGGTCGTCACAGGAAGTGATCAAAGAAATCAAAAATTTCAACTTTTCTTTTATGAAACTTTTTTTGCATCAGATTATAGCATGTTTTTTGTAGTTTCGAAATATGTCAGTCCCACCGGAAACAAAAACGACAACTTCCGATTTTGAGAGAAAAACTGCATATTTTCAGTATTTTTCTTTCCCATAAATATTTTTTATAGATAAAGTATTTGCAATGATTTTTTGATATGTTATTTAGACTGCAACTGTCTACAGTAACGTCAAATATCTTTGTAAAATTCACTTCCGGTCGCGTGATTTCCTGTCCTCAAAATGAGAAGTTATCATAGCTAGATCTCGTAAACGGTAAAAGATTAAGACACCAAACATAATCAGGTGGTAAATCATGATGAGTTGGCAAAACCAGTTAGTAGAAGATTGTCCGCCGTCACTTCCGGTTGTCACAGGAAGTGATCAAAGAAATCGAAAATTTCAACTTTTCTTTTTTGAAACCTTTTTGCATCACATTATAGCATCTTATTTGTAGTTTTGAAATGTATCAGTCCCACCGGAAACAAAAATGACAACTTCCGGTTAAATAGAAAAACTACATAATTTGAGTATTTTCTTTCCCTTAAACATTTTTTATAGTTAAAGTATTTGTAATGATTTTTAGATATATTAGACAGACTGCAAATGTCTACAGTAATGACTAATATCTCAGTAAAATTCACTTCCGGTCGCGTGACTTCCTGTCCTCAAAATCAGAAGTTATCATAGCTAGATCTCGTAAACGGTAAGAGATTAAGACACCAAACTAATAGGGATTGTAGACCTTGACGAGCAGACAAATTCTTTGAGTTTAAGATTGTCCACCGTCACTTCCGGTTGTCACAGGAAGTGATCAAATAAATCAAAAATTTAAACTTTTCTTAATGGAATCTTTCTTAGTATTACCTTATAGCATCTTACT
>PRKT01000026.1:1258477-1283764 GCA_003671525.1 Saccostrea glomerata
ATATCAAAGAGTGTATATTTTGTATCACTTTAAAGGGGGTCATTTTTCAATGGGGGTCATTATTTTATAGGACTAACATATAAAATAATGACCCCCTAGGACCCTTTTTCTACAAAAAATGATTTTTTTCTACGGGTGGGGGTCATTTTTTGTCGTTGAAAAATGACCCCCGGTCATTATTCGATTGGGGTCATTATTCGTCTTTACACCGGCACATCAAAGGTCATACGTCCAAGCAGTCGTTACTCTGCGCCATAAACAGAAAATACTTCATTTGGTGTACTTCTCAGATATTTAAGTATGTTCATCTTCTTTATTCATGTTACTTGCAAGCCCCTCTTTTGAAAGTTGTAAAACTGAACTTCAACATTATCCTTTTGTCATGTGTTTAACTTTTTTTTTTTACATGTACATTAATCTCAATGTGCTCTCTATATGTTTCTGATGGAAATGATGTATTTTGTTTAGAGCAAAATGTTTAAGCTACATACGCTTTACATCTGTTTTAGAATCAGGGTACGCATTTTCTTTGAAAATGAAAACAAATTAATTTAACTTAAACAAATTAGTAAAGATTACTAGTATGCTGGAACAAACTGATATTGTTATTGTATACACTTCTTATCTGTGGAAAAAATTCAAATCAATTTCTCTTTACAACAGAAGTAGATGTGTAACAGACTTTCTCATAAGGGTAAAAAATAATTCCTGTGGTTCAGGTTCTCATAGTTATAACAGTTTCTGATGTTGAAAGTAAATGTTTGAACAAAGCCCTGTAAATATCAATAAACAAATGATAAATATTTAGGGAAAAAAACATATTCCATTATCATATTCTGAATGAATTTAGCTACGATTTACTTTACTTTTAGAATATATGATAAAAATACATGTATCACACATCATACTGAGTATCCAATCAACACATGAAAAAGTAAGAGTTATTTCCCTTACGTCAATGTATTGGAAACGAGAATTTACAGGGGGAAACTACATCAAACAGAACTATACATAGGTAATCAGAGATTACAGAGCTCTACTCAACTAATGTTGTCTTTAAGTAAGGCAAAGTCACACAATTAACCAACAAAAGTGTACATCCAAAAATGCAGAATTTATGCAATTTTGATTTTATACTTTGGAATAGACCTATATAAAAACTTCAAACTAGTTATTCATCATGAAAACATGATTAAAATCCAGCATCTGAAGCAAGTTTGAGTTTTTTAATCCCTTGATGCATCATTTGTGCAAGTATGGTTGATAGTTTCTTTGTAAATAGCGTGGTCCATTATCTATACAAAGTATATCAAATTCAGCATATGAAGCAAGTCCATTTGTGTACATCCTTAGATGTATCATCCATGCAAGTTTGCTTAACATAGATCTCAAGTGGAAATGAAACCTGTATAAAAAAGCTTTAAACCTTTTCACTAACCCAGAAAAAGTAGGTCAGATTCAGCATCCGAAGCCAGCCTAGTAAAATGCACCCTTAGATGTACCATCCATGCAAGTTTGGTCACTGTAGGGCTCAAAGTTACTTGGAAATGAATCCTGCACCAAAAACTTTAAACTGTTCACTCGTCTAGAAAATGTAGGTCAGATTCAGAATCCGAAGCAAGTCTGGTAGTATGCATCCTAAGATATACCATCTATGCAAGTTTGGTCATTATAGGGCTCATAGAAACTTGGAAATGAAACATGCACCAAAAACTTTAACCTGGTCACTCAACCGGAAAATTCAGGTCAGATTCAGCATCCGAAGCAAGTCTTGTAGTATGCATCCATAGCTTAGATGTATCATTCATGCAGTTTGGTCATCATAAGACTCATAGTATCTTTGAAATGAAACCTGCACCAAAAACTTTAATCTGTTCACTCGACCGGAAAATGTAGGACAGATTCAGCATCCGAAGCAAGTCTGGTAGTGTGCATCCTTAGATGTATTATCCATGCTCATAGTTACTTGGAAATGAGACCTGCACCTAAAACATAAACTTGTTCGCTCATGCGGAAAATGTTAGTCAGATTCAGCATTCGAAGCAAACCTGGAAGTGTGCATCCTAAGATGTACCATCCATGCAAGTTTGGTCAACATAGGGCTTATAGTTACTCGAAAATGAGACCTACACCAAAAACTGCACCAAAAATGTTAACCTGCTCCAAAAACATTAACCTGGTCATTTTTTTGCTGAAATTGCAGCATCTGAAACTTTGACTGGTACAATGAAACACAATAGGAACATCTTCCATGCATGTCTTATCAATATAGTACATAAAAGTAATTAAAAAGAAAACTGCTCCAAATAACTTAACCTTTACCCGGGACGCCGAGGGTATTACATAAGCTCCCCAAAAAACATTAACCTGGTCATTTTGTGCTGAAATTGCAGCATCTGAAACTTTGACTGGTCCAATGAAACACAATAGAAACATCTTCCATGCATGTCTTATCAATATAGTACATAAAAGTACTTAAAAAGAAAACTGCTCCAAATAACTTAACCTTAACCCGGGACGCCGACGCCGAGGGTATTACATAAGCTCCCCCAACTTCGTTGAGGTGAGCTAAAAATGATATGAATTATTCAAAAATCTATTTAAAATGATATATATACAGGAAATGAAATACATATATATGGAGATAACGAAGAGTATTCAAGCTCAGAAGTCCATAAAACAATACCAAAATAGGAGCAGAGGAAACACGGACCTACAAAACAGCAGAGATGGGATCAGGATCAGAGTTCATCGAAAATACTATAGTAGAAAGCAGGAATACTTGATTGTGGATCAGGGCTCAAACAAGAGACCACCCGATCATAATAACGGATCTTTATATATAAACATAACACAACATAAGAACAATAATTTTTGTGCTATAAAAATTCTGCAAAATTTTTATTTTAATAACATACTAAAAAAATTATACTTCAAGCTTTATTTAACAGTGATAAAGTTAATCTTTCTCATAGACAACTAGCAACCAAATTAATATTTGATATATGTTTCTGATATCAAGAAGTTAAAAGTTTCTTCAAAATCGATGAAAATGCGTTGAAAAGAAAGAGAATGGCTAATCATTGCTTGCCTCGTTTTAGAACTTGTTTATACGTACAGCATGCTCAACCTCTATATCCTGGTGACAAGGGTATATTGCAACCCATGTGAGGGAAGTTAAAGATTAAAAAAAATTAAAAGTTAAAGATTAAAAAAATTAAAGTCATTATACGTTCATTACGTTTTTTCAAGTTAAATATACAAGTTTTCAAATCATATATGGTTGTATAAAAGCGCTGCAAAGTCGAAAAAATATATAATAATAATTTTGTCAAAAGTGTGTGATTTCACAATTTCTAAAGGTTCCTTAGAGTTCTTAAGTATCCAAATCTTATTTATAGCACTTCTCGAATATATTGCTGTACAGTATTCTTCTAAAGTTTCTCCTTCACTGCTTTAAATTTTTTTTTAGGAGTAAAGAGGCTTTGTAGAAATTTACTCGAACCTGCTATGTTTCTGTTTGTAAGGATTTTAATAAAGTTTAAGAATCCAGTAAAAATATGGCGATTCTTATTTATTCTGATTGTTGGTTATTTGGAATACGAAAAAAATTATGTGTTAAAAATATGTATTTTTAAGAAACCCTATCACATTTAATTTTATATATATATATATATATATATATATATATATATATATATATATATATATATATATATATATATATATATATATATATATATATATATATATATATATATATATATATATATATATATATATATATATATATATATATATATATATATATATATATATATATATATATATATATATATATATATATATATATATATATATATATATATTGCTATGTTCCAAAAATTTCTATTAATACTGTTGAGATTGTGTACGGAAAAGCCGTTCTTAGATTCTTATCCAGTAGTCTTCTGTTGGTCTACAAAAGAGCATATTAAATGGTGGGCTATTGGACTTTTGCGAGAAGCGATGACCTTCACAATGGACGATTTACTTTTACACTAAGGCATTCTATACAATAACCTGTTAAGCAAACACAATCTATCATTGAGTCAAACACTGACTGACGTTTTTCATACTAGTTATAGGGCCTTTATTTACACACTGTATTGTCGACGGATTTTCCCGATCATGAAAAGGAACACATGGCGGCTGTTGCCGGTCGACAGGGGATGCTCATTCCTCCATGGCACCTGATCCCACCTCTGATCGATGTTTTGGAGGTCCGAGTTTGCACTGCTCCTATTTTGTATTGTTTATTGGACTTTTGAGTTTGAATGCACGGGGCATAGCCAGGGTACTTTTGATGTGGATAGAGGGTTTGGAGTCGTTTTTTAGCTCCCATTGGGTCTAGGGCGACGTTCTGGTGAGGACCCCAGAAGCTAGTGATTTTTCGATGATTATTCTACCATACTGATTGTATTTTTCTTACACTTTCAGTTTCAGTTTGTTACGCAGCCATATTTGGGGTCTGTTTTGTTTTTGTATAAAATGAAGACACACAAAAATGGGAAAGGGTTCGTCCAATATCGTTGTATGACGAACCCACTAAAACAATTTTAGACTTTTGAAGAAACAAAATACGGTCAAATATTATTTTTTAAAAAGTCGGTTAGAGTGGTAAATATGTGTCGGATCAAAAAGTAAAATAGGAGGTGCACAATGCCATTATGTAATAAAGATTCTATAAAAATTTCATCAAATTTCATTCAGTGGTATGAGAGGAGTTGCGGATAAGAGATGGGTACCCCAAAGCGTAACAGGCGGACGTACAGACGGACGGACAGACATAAAAATTACTACATACCCTCCCCCTTTTCAAGTGGGGGGTATAATGAGACTTTCACAGAATCTTTGTTATATTTATATATTGTTATATTGCCAGTTTGCACGTCCTATTTTACTTTTTGATCGGACACATATTTTGGGTTTTTCTGAGCAAAACATTGACACTGCCATCATTCCTATAATATTGAAGGGCACCCATCTCTTATCCGCAAATTCTTTTATACCATTGTATAAAATTTAATGATACTTTCACAGAATGCCATTGTGCACCTCCTTATTTACTTTTTAATTTGACACTTATTCCGGGTCTCTTAGAGCAAAACACAGATTTTGTCATTATTATCATATGGGAGACGGGGGTATCATTTAGTGAGATCAGTGCTTACAGAAGCTAGGTTTTATCGTTATCATAAATTATGCCTAAGTTATTTTTATGTGTTTTTTTGCAAATTGATGTGTGTGCTTTTAAAGCATACAAGAATACATGGAAATTACGCCTGCTACATTAACTATTTCTCTCCTTTTCCCCAAAAAATGGTTAGGACGTTTGTTCTTACAAACATACGCCTGGCTTCCGCCTAATTTCTGTTTATTATCTCTATATTTTTCATTTTACTGTTTCATGTGTTAACTGTATTACGTTATAATAATTTTAAAAGAAAAATACACATATTTTTTTTTCACATTAGTGAATGGGATTGGACAACAAGCATATGATATGATAGCCGTCTTCCTAAAACCACTAAAACCAGGTAATTGTGAATGAAAACTAAATAAATAATATTTATTGAACTAACGTCCTAGGAAAAGAAGTAAGCCAAATTGAGAACGCTTCAAACGCAGCAAAGTAACAGCTTACTAATGCGAGATATTTGACTCTGTTACTGTAATAACAGCTGGCACTTCAGAATACGATTTCAGAAAAGCTTTGGTCTGGTATCGTCATTTGGGCTCCCTAAAACCGCTAATTAAAATGACCATAAACAAGATGTGTTTGTAAAACACTATGCGCCCGTCGGCAACAAAGTTCGAAAAAAGCTAATTTAAGCATATAGGTCACAGTCAAGATCACAAGGTCATTGACCATGGTTTCATTTGAAAGAACTTGATTTGTGGAGTATGCATACCAAAAATGAAGTCTCTATCTCTTATGGTACAAAAGTTATGTCGAAGGAACCTTAGTGTCATTTATAAGAGCTTATTTAGTGAAGTAAGCATACCAAATATAAAGTATCTATCTTTCATAGTTTTTCAATAAAAATGGAACTTACCTGAATTAACTTACCTTGTCATTGGTCATTTACAAGTACTCTGAAGTTGATCTAAGTTATCAAAAAAGTAATTTATGATTGACAATATATATGTTTTTTTTGGGAGAACAGGTCTTCCAACAATCTATTGGAATTCCCATGAGTACCAACTGCGCCAAATTTTAAGTTAAGATAGCATCGTTGATAAGTTTAACAAAACAAAACGCGAGGATAAGGGTTCCAGTCACGCGTGGTTCATTCCACAGTGAGTGTGTCTTCAGCGCCAGACAGGGACATGCTGGACGAAGAATTTTAGAAATGTCCACAAGAAGAACAAAATGCCATTTTATAAATGTGTTCTTGTATTGCGACGTCCTTATGAAATGAGGGGAATGTAGAACGTAAAAATAGTCACGAAGTAATCAAATCATCCTCGTTTTTGTTTCAACAACCCGTGATTTATGAATATACAGATGGGGCGCTAGGCTTATTCCGGTGGGAATTTTTTAATACGATAAGCAAGGTCTTGACCTTTCAGCGATTCAAGCGATTTGAATTGGATGTCATTGATTTCAATCAAGCAGAAACATCCACCCTCATGATCCTCTATGCATAATGCTACACATCAACAAATTACGTATACCGCTGAACAATTATTGACAATTTACTTAACATTAGATTGAAGTACTTGTTTCAGTTGATGTTTTCTCGTTCTCCCTCACTCTTCTTTTTATTTAATAATTTCGTTTATCTTTATTAAATAATTTCGTTTTTCTTTATATATCAATTCTGTTTTTCTTTATATATTAATTCCGTTTTCTTTATAAATTAATTCCGTTTTTCTTTATATATTAATTTCGTTTTTCTTTATATATTAATTTCGTTTTTCTTTATATATTAATTCCGTTTTTCTTTATATATTAATTTTGTTTTTCTTTATATATTAATTCCGTTTTTCTTTATATATTAATTCCGTTTTTCTTTATATTAATTCCGTTTTTCTTTATATATTTATTCCGTTTTTCTTTATATATTTTTGGTTTTTCTTTATATATTTTTGGTTTTCCTTTATATATTTTTGGTTTTCCTTTATATATTAATTCCGTTTTTCTTTATATATTTTTGGTTTGCACTATTGGGCTTCCGTAGATAGAAGATATTTTCAACTGTTTCCCAAAGATTATCTTTACTTCATTTTATGATCAAATTTCTTTTCCAAAAATTCTCCATCTTTAAATGTATGTTGTTCCCCTAACAATTAAATAGCTATTATGTATATTCCTGCAACATACCTAGTACACCGGGGACATTTAGGTGTTTATTGCTAGCCAGTGTCGCCCAAAAGAATTCGTCGGGACTATAAGTGTCATTTAACCAATTTAAAACAACCTGAGCTTTGACATCATTTATTGAATAATTCACAAAGCTCCAACTAAACACACCATATGCACTCCCTTTTCCAACAGTGATATTATAAGGTGGCAGATCTTTTTTCTTCCTAGTTGACACCATTTTCCCATTCTGTATAGTGTAAGATTCATTGCATCGATAATACGATTTCACATCGTAAACACTCTCGATGCTACTCATTCCATTATAAATTTTCAAAATCTTAACAATTTCTGCGTTTGTTTTCAAGGGATAAACTTGGGATGGTAAATTGATGACATATTTCCATTTAATATCAGTTTTATTTAGTAAGTCAGACATACAATTCAAGTCCGCTTTTAGTCGGGAAAATCCGGCATACACAACTTCCTCTAATTTTGAAGCAATGAAAACATTGGGAAGACAATCTGAAATGGCTTCCAAGGCTTGTAATAAAGAAGAATTTGATCTCTTGTCCACGTGTATACAATAAATATTATGTGGTCGATAAATAGTTCGGAGCAATTTTTCTGTTTGTGTGGCATCCTTGTGAGTTAATATTGTGTAAGCAATCGGAAACTAGACAAAGCAGTGATAACTTTGATGGCCACAACATGTAGGAAAACCATGTTTGGGGTCAAAGGTCACCAATATCCCGAAATGTTTCAATGCCTTGGAAGCTCACTCCAGACACTGTTCAATGCAGCAAAGAGAAAAACAATATTAATGGAGGGATTGTGAGAAAACAAGGACAAAACCCCTGCAATCATCAATACATTAAATACTCAAAGAACTTGATGTGATTATTTTACTACTAGAACCTAGAGCAGCGGCATGTTTTACATTAAAACCTATAAGCTTACAAGCTGCAAGAAATGCATATTAAAATATCTACCATTAGTCATTTCATTGAACATGTTGAAAATAAAATAAATCTAAACTTACTTTTGGCTTCTCACTTGTTTGATGTGATGGACAACGTTGATTACATCTCTCAATCTTCTAGGACACTCTTCAATCTTTGAGGCTAAGTTTACACAACCCATTGCAACAACCTACAAAATTTCATAAAATATTTACACTTAATGAAAAACAAAAACCTACCAGTATGTGAAACCTGACTACAAGGCCAAGCAAAAAAATGCCACTTCCTCTAACATTTAGTTAAATCGGGGGAGTTAAACTCATGATTTAGTTAACTCATATGTTTCATATGAAAAGATATACATTGTCATTGTAGTCCGTTCCTTGGCAATTGATTTGGGGATTTTTTTCTTCAAATTGGGAAAAATTAATGTAAAAAAAAAAATGCTGTAAATGAACTGATATTTTTGGTCATATCAACTATGGAAACCAATATATTTAAGAAATATTGAATTTAAAATAACCTGTGAAAAAGCTTATCAGATTCCAAATCCAATTTGTTTCACTGGTTACACTGACTGAAAATTTATTTGTTTCCAAAATTTTTCTTTCTTTGTAGCATTACCTCAAAATTGTGCTTCACTAGAGACTTTGAGTAGTAGAAACGCTGGTAGAGAATCTGTCCTGTAGCCATAGCAACCTATATAAAATGAAAAAAATAAGATTCATGACACTCTCATGGGAATCATTCCTATTTCAATCATGAAATAATAATAAAATCATTAATTTTAAAAAAAACGTGCATATTTTATCTGTCTCACACTTAGTACCCTCTCACTAAAAATTGGCTAATAACATGCACATGCGATGACACTGCTATACGCCATTACGTATTCAAATCGTACATATGCGCATTGTGTTACACTTACAAGGCCCAGTCCTTGCCTTACACTACCCATGATATCCATTTGTATAATCTGACAACACACGATACATTTTCCTTTCGTTTTAACCTAGAATATGTCAGGTTAACATTATGTATACTAAGAAAATTTTGAAAAATAATACATATGGTGTACGTACTTGAGGTAGTTTCAAAAGAATCCCTGCGGACTGAATGAGTTCACAACCAAGGATTCTCAGGTCTGTTTCTGTATCCAAATCAAGTCCATCCTGCATGGAAGGGGTAGGTGAAAGTTTATCATCTGGATCCATATTAGCAGACTTATTTTTGTATTCATATGAAGCAGAATTAGTTCAAAATCATACGCAAATGGAAGAAAACCATAGTTGTGGACTTTAACTCGACATTAAGATGAATCGACGACGTATTGTTAATGAACAATGCATATTTGTTTCTCATATAGATACAATGACCTTGTCAGCAAATACAATCTTTCATTGCTTAGATACTGTTCGTTCATCCGTGTGTCAATATATCCCAGGGAACTCACATCTGTGTCATATTTTGATGTCCAAATGACTACAGAATAGAAGATTAACAATTTGTAACAATTAAATTGTATAACAAAGGAGATAGCTTTAGCTTACCGTAACTGTCCATAATTTTCCTTATTTACTAAGTATGTAGAAGTAATACGCGATCAATTGCATTTGGGATGCTTAATCCTCCTAAGCATCTGACCCCGCCACTGAAATTTCTGGGGTCCATGTTTATGCCCGCTTCACAGATCTATAATTTTTAGATTTTCGAGATCCATCGTAGTTTGTTATTTTAACCCTTTTCATTTACTTAATTTGAATAGTATCTTTTTCATTGTATACATTTTTTCTGATCTTCTCGATATATGCACTACGAATTTAAAATGTAAAATTTCTGCGACCATTTTATTTAACTATTCAAATATTTTATGAGTTGATGATATCTTCCTTTTCTTCTGCGATAAATTGTATGGCATATGACTTTTTTCTTTTATCTCCGTTAGCAGCGTAAAAACTCCTTTTCGATCGGAAATGTCAACTTAACCCAGGAAATGGTATGTGCTACTCTCGGGCAAAGAATTTGATTGGCTAAAAATCTGTTTCGAAAATTACATCGGAAAAATGTCGAAGTGTTTTTATGGAAAATGAGACATAATCAAAGGACAAGGTAGGATGACGGCTAAACATGATCCCTTATTTGATGTAAAAATCAGAACACCGGTAGAATTATGATACTTTGTTGTTAAGAACTAAAATTATGCTTGCTTTAAAACCAGCACCAATTTGGATTCAAAGCTTACATGGAACCCACTAGAGTGTGCAGAAATAGGACATTTTCCCAAATTTCTTCATCTCTGGTAGAATTTCATCATATTTTAGACTCTTTTCTCTTCAGAAAACATATAGCACAAGCTTGCCTATCTGAGATGTTTACATATTTTACAATTTGCCTGATACTTGTTTATAAAAAAATTGGTAGATATGCAGACTTGTGCTCTTTGTTTAACGAAACATAATGTGCTGTAAAATTATTGAAAATTTGCACACAAATGAGAAAAATTATCTCTCTGTGACCTCTGTGAATTTCAACATTTAGAACCATTACTGAGTACTCATTTTGTGGCAGCGATGACAACGGGTTTTTATGGAGAAACTATTGCATCATTCTGAAATACACCCAAAATCAGGGGCCAGAAAGGGGTCTTACCCTATCTTGTGCTTTATTTATTCAATACAATATGTCCTTTAAAAACTGGAAATGGATTTTTAAACCCTTTCATTTTTTATTTCACTTTTTCCAAAACAAATGCCTTGGACGGCAAAAATTGGCCATTTTAAGTTCCGCTCAAAAAACGTCTACAGAGTTTTATCAATCGTGTTGCTAATAAAGTATTTTTTATTCAGAAGAAGGGGGGGGGGGGTAATTGTTGTATACCATGTAATGGTTTAACAATTCAATATGTTATACCATGTAATGGTACATGTATAATTATTGAATATTAAATGGTAGAACTCACAGAATGAATAAAAAAATATCCTGATATTAGAGAAGAGGTAATCACGAATACAAAGGACAAGGTATGGTAATTGCCGATTCTGTCCCCCTTTTATGTTAAATCAGAACACTCTTCAAATTGTGATAGTTTATAGTTAAGAACACAGGTATTTGTGGACTATAAAATATTGAACATGCTCACTCTTCCGTGGCACCTGCTCCCACATCTGAAGTCTGAATGTTTGATCCGCTCAAAAAATTGTATTTAATATCTAATGGACTTCTAAGATTAAATACTGTTCGTTCATCCATGTGTCAATATATCCCAGGGAACTCACATCTGTGTCATATTTTGATGTCCAAATGACTACAGAATATAAGATTAACAATTTGTAACAACTAAATTGTATAGCAAAGGAGATAGCTTTAGCTTTACTATCCATAATTTTCCTTATTTTTGTATAAGTAACACGCTATCAATTGCATTTGGGATGCTTAATCCTCCTAAGCATCTGACCCCGCCACTGAAATTTCTGGGGTCCATGTTTATGCCCGCTTCACAGATCTATAATTTTTAGATTTTCGAGATCCATCATAGTTCGTTATTTTCACCTTTTTCATTTACTTAGTTCGAATAGTATCTTTTTCATTGTATACATTTTTTCTTATCTTCTCGATATATGCATTACGAATTCAAAATGTAAAATTTCTGCGACCATTCTATTTAACTATTCAGATATTTAATTTATGAGTTGATGATATCTCCTTTTTGAACATTTAATTTTCTTCTGCGATAAATTGTATGGCATATGACTTTTTTCTTTTATCTCCGTTAGCAGCGTAAAAACTCCTTTTCGATCGGAAATGTCAACTTAACCCAGGAAATGGTATGTGCTACTCTCGGGCAAAGAATTTGATTGGCTAAAAATTTGTTTCAAAAATTACATCGGAAAAATGTCGAATTGTTTTTATGGAAAATGAGACATAATCAAAGGACAAGGTATGATAACGGCTAAACATGATCCCTTATTTGATGTAAAAATCAGAACACCGGTAGAATTATGATACTTTGTTGTTAAGAACTAAAATTATGCTTGCTTTAAAACCAGCACCAATTTGGATTCAAAGCTTACATGGAACCCACTAGAGTGTGCAGAAATAGGACATTTTCCCAAATTTCTTCATCTCTGGTAGAATTTCATCATATTTTAGACTCTTTTCTCTTCAGAAAACATATAGCACAAGCTTGCCTATCTGAGATGTTTACATATAATTTGCCTCTGATACTTGTTTATAAAAAAAATGGTAGATATGCAGACTTGTGCTCTTTGTTTAACGAAACATAATGTGCTGTAAAATTATTGAAAATTTGCATACAAATGAGAAAAATTATCTCTCTCTGATCTCTGTGAATTTCAACATTTAGAACCAATACTGAGTACTCATTTTGTGGCAGCGATGACAACGGGTTTTTATGTAGAAACTATTGCATCATTCTGAAATACACCCAAAATTAGGGGCCAGAAAGGGGTCTTACCCTATCTTGTGCTTTATTTATTTGCATATTTGTACTGGGGAGTTTTATTGGTAGCATGGTCATATTACGCACACAATAGAAATTGTCTTTTCTAACAATGTCTTCAGGCGTTAATTTAACGAGTTAACAAATTAAAAGTAGGCTAAACTCCAAGGTCAAGAGGTCAAATACGGCGGTACCCAAAGAAAAGTCTGATGACAAGGAATACACCTGTAAAATATGAAAGCCACATCCCAATCCAGTCAAAGGTTTTTTGCGGACAACCAGATTTACACACAGACAGCAAGGGCAAAAAACTATATACTTCCAAATCTTGGATTACGGTAGCATAAAACTAAAGTTTCTATTGAGGCTACTAAAATTATCGCCTCCTCTCTAGTCTTGAAAGCTCTCTTTCAGTTCTGCAATTCTTAATCAATTCTCCAACCAATATTGTTCTTGATACAGAAATGATGCACCCCTTATTAGCAATTTGCAAGAAACAAAACTCAATACGGTAAAGGACGCTTTCCTTACCTTATTTCCAAACTGACAGCATTGACGAATAATACTTTCTCACAGTTTAAATTGTTGGAAGACAACGTATATGTTGTCAGTTTGGAACTTTGGTATCCTTATGATATCAACTATTTTATTTATATTTTTTCTCAACCAAATTATAGGCTTCTTTGAGTTACTAGATCTCGACTTTAAAGGCTTTGCTTGTAGTTGCATTTTAATTACTGCGCACAACGTGTATTTGAGGTTGATATCATGTTATAAACATGATCCCTTATTTGATGTAAAAATCAGAACACCGGTAGAATTATGATAGTTTGTTGTTAAGGATTTCCATCCCTGATGGGACCAAATTCCCTACCCTTAGATATCCGTCAAGTGCAAAATACTCTGATATTTTATTAAAGCAATTTTTAGTGGAAAAGGATTGCCCTCGAGAAATTTTCAAAATTTTCATTAATTAACCAGTAGCTATTTTACAAAGATTGCATTGACGTCTATGGGGAAAAGCGTTTTTTCAAAATAAAATTTCAAAAAATTTGAATATCAATAAATCCTGCGGTGGAAAGATGCATTGAAACATTAAAAATGAAATGACAATTGAAAACAATTTTTCTATCAACTAAAATTTTTTAATGGATTTATTTTTTTAAATAATTAAAAAAAAGGAGACAACTCTTACCAAAATTGAATGTCATGAATTAGGACACATCCCACTATACATATTAATAGCAATAAATGGGAAGTATGTCTAAATATACTGAGTATTCAATGCCTACATATCTGTTATGTTTTCAATTTCATTGAATTTGTTCCTATTAGGGGTTGTATACCTTAAGAACTAAAATAATGCTTGCTTTAAAACCAGCACCAATTTGGATTCTAAGTCTACATGGAAGCCACTAGAGTGTGCAGAAACAGGACATTTTCCCAAATTTCTTCATTTCTGGTAGAATTTCTTCATATTTTAGACTCTTTTCTTTTCAGAAAACATATAGCTCAAGCTTGCCTATCTGAGATGTTTACATATAATTTGCCTCTGATACTTGTTTATAAAAAAAATGGTAGATATGCAGACTTGTGCTCTAACGAAACATAATGTGCTGTAGAATTATTGAAAATTTGCATACAAATGAGAAAAATTATTTCTCTGTGACCTCTGTGAATTTCAACATTTAGAACCAATACTGAGTACTAATTTTGTGGCAGCGATGACAACGGGTTTATATGGAGAAACTATTGCATCATTCTGAAATACACCCAAAATTAGGGGCCAGAAAGGGGTCTTACCCTATCTTGTCCTTTATTTATTCAATACAATATGTTCTTTAAAAACTGGAAATGGATTTTTAAACCCTTTCATTTTTTATTTCACTTTTTCCAAAACAAATGCCTTGGACGGCAAAAATTGGCCATTTTAAGTTCCGCTCAAAAAGTCTACAGAGTTTTATCAATCGTGTTGCTAATAAAGTATTTTTTATTCAGAAGAAGGGGGGGGGGGTTAATTGTTGTATACCATGTACTGGTTTAACAATTAAATATGTTATACCATGTAATGGTACATGTATAATAATTGAATATTAAATGATATAACTCACAGAATGAATAAAAAAATATCCTGATATTAGAGGAGAGGAAATCACAAATACAAAGGACAAGGTATGGTAATGGCCGATTCTGGCCCCCTTTTTATGTTAAATCAGAACACTTTTCAAATTGTGATAGTTTGTAGTCAAGAACACAGGTATTTGTGGACTATAAAATATTGAACATCCCGTGTATCTTTTTAACAGGTCTAGAGATTATATCTCCGTTAGTGGTAAAGAATCCCTGGCATAGACAGGTCTCTAAAACATTGAAAATGTTAGACTTTTAAAAAAAAAAATATTGTAATGCTTTTTATTAATCGCGCATAAATGTAAAGATATTTGCTGTGTTTTAAGTGTTTATCACTCACTGCCCCTTTACATGGCTTCCCATTCATGATGAGATTTTTCTATCTGTATAAGTACTTCAGGAATATATAGGTTGTATCTATATATCTTTAACACTTTTAGGTGAACCGTGAAACCCCAAGCATTTTGTTTTCCAGCATCACGTGGTTAAAGATTTCTTAAAGCTTTTGTTCCTGTATATCAAAGATCGTACCATGCAACACACAGTTCAGATTCTGGTTTTGATCTTCCTTGGCAACATTTGTCTTGCACCGTCAATACCAGGGTATGACTTTTTTGGTAAATCGTTAAATCTATATTATTTTTTTGGGTTTTTCATTTGGAATGCATTGTAAATAAGTACTAGAAACATAATTTATAAGAAAAAAAAATTAAAATATTTTGACCAGGGTGTATATTGGGAGGGGGGGGGGGCCTGTCCACAAGTACCTGTGGTTAAGAACTGAAAATAATGCTTGTTTTAAAACCAGCACTAATTTTGATTCAAAGCTTACACAGAGATCAGAATTCTAGTGGAATTTCGTCATCTTTGAGACACTTTTCTCTTCAGGAATCAGAGAGCACAGTTTTGCCTATCTGAGATTTTGATGTCCCCGCAATCGAAGACAAGAGGATTTATAGTTTTTGTCGTGTCCGTCCGTCTGTCGGTCTAGCTATCTGTCTGTCTGTCTACCTGTCTGTCTGTTCGTCCACAAAACTTTAATCTTGCCTATAACTTTGATTTATTGGAGCTATGACTTTCATAGTTCACATGTGTATTCTTTGTGACAAGACCTTTCTTTGGGTACCATCGAATTTGACCTTTTGATCTTGACTTTAAAGTATGACCATCTTTTAAACAAAAATTCCAATAATTTGGCCATAATTTTTGAACGGTAGATACTACGACTTTCGTACTTCATATACGTATTTTTTGTAGCAAGACCTTTCATTGGATACCAAAAACTTTGACCTTTTGACCATGACCTTGGAGATTTCCGTACTTATGAAAAACATTGACTATAACTTTTGAACGGTTAGGACGTATGCTTTCATATATCACATATGTTATTCTTGTAAGAAGATCCTTCAAAGGATACCAAAAACTTTGACCGTTTGACTTTGACCTTAAAGTTTGACCTACTTTTAAAAACATAACTTGACCATAACATTTCATACTTCAGATAGTTATTCCTTGTTACGAGACCTTTTATTTGATTTCAAGAACTTTTACCCTTTGACCTCGACTTTTGACCTTCTTTTTTCCTTGTGACACTAGACCTTTCTTAAGAAACCAATAACTTTGACTCTTTGACATTGGAGTTTAACATACCTTTCAAAAACGTATCCCTTGTCATAACTTTTGAACAGGTGGTGCTACGGCTTTCATAATTCACAAAAGTGTATTTTGTTAGACGAACGTACTTTGGGTACTGGTCAATATATCTAATTTGCATGTAAGAAAAGTTTAATCTTTGCTTTGTTGCCATACGGGGCTATCATTGTTTCACAAACCATCTTTTTAATCTTGTTTCTGCCCTTGCAATATTGAAATTTATAAATGACCTCAATGCTGCAAGTAATTTTGATAAAATTATGTAATTCCGACATCACGTGACAACTTCCGACATCACATCACAACTTTAAATAAAAAATCTGATAACAGTAAAGTCCTGAAAAATTATCCCATCCTTGTCAAGAATTTTTTTTTTATCTGGAAAATTCGCTGAAATTTCTATTTTGAACCTTGATTTTGACTGCAAAGTTTTCAAGGTAAGATGTATCTTAAATTTGCAAATTTTTACAGGGGAGTTTTATTGGTAGCATGGTCATATTACGCACACAATAGAAATTGTCTTTTCTAACAATGTCTTCAGGCGTTAAACTAACGAGTTAACAAATTAAAAGTAGGCCAAACTCCAAGGTCAAGAGGTCAAATACGGCGGTACCCAAAGAAAAGTATTATGACAAGGAATACACCTGTAAAATATGAAAGCCATATCCCAATCCAGTCAAAGGTTTTTTTCGGACAACCAGATTAACACACAGACAGCAAAGGCAAAAAACTATATACTCCCAAATCTTGGATTACGGTAGCATAAAACTAGAGTTTCAATTTGAGGATGCTAAAATTATCGCCTCCTCTCTAGTCTTGAAAGCTCTCTTTCAGTTCTGCAATTCTTAATCAATTCTCCACTCAATATTGTTCTTGATACAGAAATGATGCACCCCTTATTAGCAATTTGCAAGAAACAAAACTCAATACGGTAAAGGACGCTTTCCTTACCTTATTTCCAAACTGACAGCATTGACGAATAATACTTTCTCACAGTTTAAATTGTTGGAAGACAACGTATATGTTGTCAGTTTGGAACTTTGGTATCCTTATGATATCAACTATTTTATTTATATTTTTTCTCAACCAAATTTTAGGCTTCTTTGAGTTACTAGATCTCGACTTTAAAGGCTTTGCTTGTAGTTGCATTTTAATTACTGCGCACAACGTGTATTTGAGGTTGATATCATGTTTCTATAGTTACATGCCGTAAGCAAAAATGGATCGCTCATAGTGAATGTTGCTTGCTATAATTATAATGAATGCAAGTTTGTTTAAAAATTATGATTAATATCCCAGAACCTTGCAGATTAATGAACAAGAAACAAAGAAATATTTCTAGAAATGTTGAATTAAAGAAGTGTTAGCTATCTACAAACGACCGGATTCCTTCAACTGTGCATGCGCGGATCTAGAGGGGGGTCAATTGCTTGTCAAGGAATTTCTGGGATTGGATTTTTTTTTGACTGGGGTGGACCCCTCCCCCCTGGAAAAAAATTTCTGGATCCGTGCCTGCTGTGATCGGAGTTATCACAATGTAGGAAAGCATTGATCGCTTAAAGACAAGCAAAATTTGACAACATGTATCTTTGCGATGAATGTAACAAGACACATTAAATCTAAAACTTAAAACTTGCAATTAAATGACTTTTAATTCAAATCATGCCCTTGAATACAATTTCAGTTTAAGTACCATTATCTTACAAATTCAATCAGTATGACTTTTTGCATAAAAAATGAAATATATGGAGATAACGAACAGCATTAATGCTCAAAAGTCCAATAAGCAATGCAAAATTGGTGCAGAGCAAACGCGGACCTATAAAAATCATAGGTCGGATCAGGGGTTTTCGAGGAGTGAATAAGTTTTTTCTTCGTTCACGTATAAGATTTTGTACAAATTCTTGCATGCTTTATAAATATGAATACAAAAATAGATTGATTATAACAGGGGGCGCGAATGGCACCAATGGGACTTCCAGTAGATTGCTGGAAGGCCTGTTCTCCAAAAACCACATATTGTCAATCTGAAATTCAAGCATCTTTTTAATTTATCAACTCAGAGTTCTCTTTTTAAGGAGGAAATTCTTCAAAATCATATGTCAGTTTTGAATATTTATAATATTCCAATAAACCAAAATGAATTTGAACTGCCATATATATATTGAATTCCAAAACCTCATAAGAATCCTTACAAACAAAGATACATAGCGGGTTCCAGTAAATGTTCAACCAAGCCTAAGATATCAACAGAAGTGAAGGAGAAGCTTCAAGAGTACTGTGCAACAATATATTCAAGAAGTGGTGTAAATCAGATGTGGATACTTAGTGGATCGTAGTAAATTTACGAGTTCCATTTTTTTAAAAAGTAGTTGTCAATGATATATAAAAGCTTTGACTTTTATTTCTCGCGAGGATGGTATATAAAGTTAAAAAGTCGCAAGTTTTTATGCTGTTGATTTTGGTAAGATTTTGTGATTTCAAATTTTCCAAATGTTCCTAAGAATTTTTAAGAATGCACATCTAATTTACACCAATTCTTCAATATATTGTTGCACAGAGCTGTTCATGTTTCTTCTTCACTAATGTTAGTATCTTAGTGAGGAGTAAAGAAAGAGGAACATTTTCTGAAACCTGCTATGTATCTATGTTTATAAGGATTTTCGTAAAGTTTTGGAATCCAATAAAAGTGTTATTTTGGGGAATATTAAAAATATTCAAAACTGACAAATGACTTTGAAGAATTTCCTCCTTAGTTCAGTTGAATTTATATACTAAGGAGTAACCCTTACAAACAAAGAAATGTGGAAACCTGCTTTTGCAGCAGGGACCAGTATATTTAAAATATTGTTATGGATTATTTTCTTCATATGAAATCAAATTACATTTGATTCCTTTCAGATGGTACAACACGTTTTAGTAAGACGTTATTTGACAAAAATTATTGTAAAAATTTGCTCCTACTACTTGTGCAGTATAATAATCGAAATCATATTCGATTGTCGACGGATTTTTCCGTTTCCCCCCAGATGTCCGTGTTTGCTATGCTCCTGATTTGTTTTATAAGAAGAGCCCATAGAATTGAATTCTGCACACTATTATGAATAAGATCCTTTTCCAAGGAAAAAGATTGTGATTGATTGTTATTTATTCAGCAGAAAAATCCATTTTTATCTAAATATTTCTATAAAGCAGTGTGTTAGATTTGTTTTGTTTGTTTGTTTGTATTTTTCTATTTTTGATACGTATTTTGATTAAGTATTGAATGCTTTAAAAATGTATATAGTATTTATAGCATAATATGATTCTATGATTTATCTTTTTTATAGATTCATGCATTGTTTTTCTCTGAGAATGATTCTAAAATATCGGAAATGTGTCGGAAGCTGTGCATTTATTGCTGTCATTTTTGCAATGTATCGATATATAGAATTTCGAATTATCGAAACACCATGCAAACAAATAAGGAGACTCTACCATACCACCTACATGCCCTCGACGCCAGTTCTTTCAAGGTCAGACCTTAAGAAAGTGGTTAATGACTTTGATTGTCGACGGGTAATTGACGGGGACGAAGAGTACATATCAGTAGTCAATGATACGATGTCAAAAAGAGCATATACATTCCTAACAGATAATCAGTTAGGAAATTTAGCTCAAAACTGTGAACATTTCTTTGAGGAACATAGTTATGACAGTATCCGCGTATCCCAAGATGAACTTGAGTTTCCGATTGCTTACACAATATTAACTCACAAGGATGCCACACAAACAGAAAAATTGCTCCGAACTATTTATCGACCACATAATATTTATTGTATACACGTGGACAAGAGATCAAATTCTTCTTTATTACAAGCCTTGGAAGCCATTTCAGATTGTCTTCCCAATGTTTTCATTGCTTCAAAATTAGAGGAAGTTGTGTATGCCGGATTTTCCCGACTAAAAGCGGACTTGAATTGTATGTCTGACTTACTAAATAAAACTGATATTAAATGGAAATATGTCATCAATTTACCATCCCAAGTTTATCCCTTGAAAACAAACGCAGAAATTGTTAAGATTTTGAAAATTTATAATGGAATGAGTAGCATCGAGAGTGTTTACGATGTGAAATCGTATTATCGATGCAATGAATCTTACACTATACAGAATGGGAAAATGGTGTCAACTAGGAAGAAAAAAGATCTGCCACCTTATAATATCACTGTTGGAAAAGGGAGTGCATATGGTGTGTTTAGTTGGAGCTTTGTGAATTATTCAATAAATGATGTCAAAGCTCAGGTTGTTTTAAATTGGTTAAATGACACTTATAGTCCCGACGAATTCTTTTGGGCGACACTGGCTAGCAATAAACACCTAAATGTCCCCGGTGTACTAGGTATGTTGCAGGAATATACATAATAGCTATTTAATTGTTAGGGGAACAACATACATTTAAAGATGGAGAATTTTTGGAAAAGAAATTTGATCATAAAATGAAGTAAAGATAATCTTTGGGAAACAGTTGAACATATCTTCTATCTGTCTCACATTGTACCAGTTTCCTGACATTGATTTTTGTGTTTTGATTTCTTTACAAAATTTAAATATTTTGCCCTTCTATACCTCTATGCCATGTGCTTAATCTTATCAAGTTCCAACAAAATCGGGGTAAAGAACCCCCATATCACATTTTATGGGTATATAATAATCGTTATGTCCGTCCGTCTGTCTGTCCGTCCGTTAGTTTGTACGTCCGTCTGTTACGATTTGGGGTACCCATCTGTTATCCGCAACTCCTCTCATACCACTAAATGAAATTTGATGAGACTTTCACAGGTTCTTTATTACATATTGTCATTGTGCACTTCCTATTTTTCTTTTTGATCGGACACATAATTTGGGTTTCCCATAGAAAAACATGGACACTGCCATTATATTCATATGGGAGGCGTGGGTATCATTTAGTGAGTTCATTGCTCACTGTACCTCTAGTTTCTTTTAGAGATCGTCACATCTTTCCCCTGTATTCTAATAAAGTATTTCCATCCTCCTGTGATGTCGTATGTTTTCTCAAAATCTGATGATAATTTAAATTCATACCCAAAGAAATATATTTTTGGATGAATGCCTTTCAGTAGTTGTAATATAAAATATTGCTTAGTAAAAGAATTTTTGATTTGAGTATTTTCTTAATTTAATCAATTACATGTATTCAATTTCGTACTTCTGATGTAAAAGTTTTGGTATGTTACTCACGATTCAAAGAAATTTATAATGAAACAGTTATTGTAGACCTTCCAACTTTAAAATTACGTATTTGAACCTGTTTTTCATAATATTAACCATACTGATTACTAAAATATAAGATTTTTAAATGTTGGCATATACCGTAATTCTATTATTTTAAGAAATATGACTACCTATACATTTTTAGCGACATTTAGTTTATTTAAACTATATTCAATGAAAATAAATGCAGTTTTTCTACTTTGACCAATAAAACTATGAGTATGGAAATACCTTCAATTGTTTTTAAATATCGTTTGATTCTCTTTCTATGAACAAGTCGATTTATGCAAAACTGTTTACAGAGACAAAATGTTTACATTATCGATAACTTGTAATTAGCATTAAAATTCACAAATATGAAAAAAATGCGCTAATCCCCGATTTTAAAATATGAAAGAAGGTGGAGTTCATAAGTGTCTATGAATAAGTATTTTTTTTATTTTAAGAAAAGAAGATATCTATTTTTAGATTGTCAGTTAGGCACCTAGGAGTGATATAGACTATTACCATGCAGATTTAACATTTTTAAACATTATTTTCAACATTCAAAAGATGAGTTCTTCTATACACGCGTTATATTTTGGTCTTGAGGCAAAAACATATTAAATGACATTCAATGACAGTGTCAAATAAACAGTTAAAAAATAAAAAAGGGAAAAATTCATATCGCTAAATGAATTTTAGAAAAAATCATTGAACATCATATATATAAAGCAGATTACAGTCAAAATTCATTCTGATGCGATTTTTAAGTATACATGTATACGAGAATAGTTCAATAAATAATGGAAAAGGTCATCTAAAAACAAGAGAAGAACGCAATACACATCTTTTATATTTTCAATCCCTCAATGAATTCCCTGTTATCCTCTTCACTTATCTGAAGTCTGTGTACCCATCACCTGAATGCCTTTGCACAGTGATCTTTATTCTACAATGTAGCATCAGTCAACAGTGAACAATACTTGAGGACTGACAAATAAGTCCTTCTATTGATGACATTTGTAACACACCCTTTCAAGCGTCAAGCGTGCAAGATTGAAACCACTAATAGAATATCGTGAAACTTAATATTTAATAAGGACATAATGTGAAAATATGCATAATTGGAGAAAAGAATTTAATTTTATTTCTGGGTATATGTTCATTTTGAACTTAAAACTTTGACTAAATTAAATGTTCTACCAAAACAATTTGTAAGCGCAACTTCTCTGACACTACTTGACGGAATTTTGTGAAATATTATTGCTAAAGTAGATATGTAGATGTTAATATTCACACGGAAACTGATATGATTTTGGGATTAAAGGGGTGGGGGAGTGGTTATTTTTTGTTGAATTTAATGCTTAGCTAACCTTCTCATTAGTTATGTGTAGCTAGCATTGTCACGCAATTTGGGAACTATTGGTATTTGAGCTTGCTATTTTTTTTTCATTATCATAGTTTAATTCTTCGTTAAGTCTCCAGGTAATCAAATCCTCGTATCTATCCCAGTTAATTATGCATGCAATTTTTAACTTATATCCAAGTAACCATTGATCGAACGTTCGTAATCCTTACTACAAAGTTGATTTTTTAAAATCTGTGACTATCTAAACAAAGCGGAAAATGACAGTTTTAGACGTTACAAGAATATACATGTATACTAACTAAACTTTGTTTACTTCTATGTACTCTTTGTTTTTCTGTATTCATCAGCTGGAAAATCAAAAAATCATTTCTTTAACTGAAAATGTAGATTTAACCAATGTTCATGTTGGCCCAAATGTATGAAATAGAAACTAAAGCAAAACTTTATGTAAAGCACTAATGGCTCTTATTCATACTTTTACGACAAAGTTAGTATTTTATCCCGTATAGTAACGGTATTCTAAATATTGAAACTCTAACAAAAATCACTGCCGTTTTAACCTTACTACACCATATGCATTAAAAATAGTACTTCATAGTAAAATATATTGAGTGAACTTAGTAGGAAAAGTGGAAACTTTACTTTAGGTATACATTTTACTTTATTAACCTTTCAGTATTTTTATTTACTTCAATGAGTGTTAATCATATGCTTAAATGCGATGTTAATTGATATTTAATAGAATGTGTACCTTTTGCAGGATTTCCAGACCGAACATTGTGGATAGCAGCCAGTGTGACTTGGCAGGGATCCGAGGATTGTCATGGAAAATACGTAAGGGACGTCTGTGTGTTTGGAATCGGTGATCTAAACAAACTTGTTTCAGAAAAAGAAATATTTGCCAATAAGTTTTATCACGACTATCAGCCCCTTGCACTGCAGTGCATGGAGGAGTGGTATCTCAATAAATCCTTTAGTCCAGTGAGTCTAGAAACGTACCGCTATAGGAAAATTATTAATTAGATAAAAAATATTTAATTTTGTATTCTTCACAGAGGACAAAACATTGTAATTGATTTCTATGTCGTTTTTAACACATCTGCATCCATTAATGTAGGATACCAATTTATGTTTTGCCTAATGAACCAATTGCAGATGCTTTAGTTCTGTGATTATGCTTAAATCAATTGTAATATTTGTATTCTTCAATTTCAATTTCAGTATTCTCAAATTCTTTTGAAAATACGGGCGATGTTTATTCGAACAAGTACGATTTATAAAAATAACTCATGAGGAATAGGTTTATAAACTTTGAGGTTGAAGATAGTTCAAAATAACGTACTTTAATCTGTTGATGTGTTCATTGCAAATTATATAAGAGCTATGAATTATGCATCAGAATCTTTTGAAACTGAAAAATGACCCTTGTCGATTTCTTCTACGTTTTGAAAAAAAAAGTCTGCATGTGTGTGATTATGTCAAAGAAATAAATCGTCTTTTGATTATGTCCGGTGTCGCATATACGTTCCGGATATTTCGCGTTCCGGCCGGAACCTTAAAATCATAATATTGGTTCCGGATTTTACTGTAAGATAGGTTCCGACTATGGCTTCAATGCTTGTATCGCGGTACCTGTCAGATGTCTGCCAGTTGGCATTATACCTCCAATTATGGTCATTACTAACGTTCCGGGTTACAGTTACTGAAAGATATTTAATATATTTTTGCTACTGAGTTGTTTCTCTTCCAGTTTTTGGCGAAGCGAAGTTAGCCCGGAACCAAAAATCATGAACGTAATTAACGTTCCGGGTAACAATTACTGAAAGATATTTCATATATTTTTGCTACTTCTTAGCTCACCTGAGCCGAAGGTCTGTCCGTCTGTCCGTCTGTCTGTCTGTCCGTCTGTAAACTTTTCACATTTTCGACTTCTTCTCAAGAACCACTGGGCCAATTTTGACCAAAATTGGTACAAAGCATCCTTGGGTAAAGGGGAATTCAAATTGTTAACATGAAGGGACATATCCCCTCGCAAGGGGAGATAATCAAGAAAAGACAAAAATAGGGTTGGGTCATTAAAAAATCTTCTTCTCAAGAACCACTGGGCCAG
>PRKT01000026.1:1285852-1311866 GCA_003671525.1 Saccostrea glomerata
GGGGGGGGGGGGGGTTACACAGACTTAACAATGCTATTCATATAAATAGTAAAATGCAGTTCTGTGTCTGTCATACATTTCTTCTTCATTTTACAAATGTTAATACAAATGAGGGTGTTCTTACGCGCATAAATAAAATTAAAATGAGTTGATCTTTATTCAATAGTTTTTAGTCGTGTCATTGAAACATTTCCAAGTTTATCATATTTTGTTGATATTACTTTGAAATTGAAAAAAACTTTACCTGACGAATAAAAGTAATCAACGAACAAGAAACACTTTTTCTTCATATTAAATGGCTTAACTTATAAATTCCCGTTTTAGATCCGTCATCGAATCGTTTCCTATTATGTTCTTGTATTTCAATTGATTAATATAGTTGGTTTTACAGAAACGCAACTATGGGTATTTAAAAATTTTGTAAGGAAATTAAAATATTATCCAATAATTATTTTTTTCATCCTAAATATAATTTATCTATCACCATTATCATCTGATGAAGGTGGACATGTGGACTTACTGCGATTCGCAAGACTGCGCAATTATTTGTATCGATAGAAGCCAAGGGGGTCGTAAAACAGCACGATGGGGGATAATCAATGTAAACAAGTTTCACACCTTCTTTTGTTTACAAAGAATCAAAATAATCAGCTGGAATTTCATGGATTAATATATTATTCAAATCAGAGACATCAATAAATATTAATGTCTCTGGTAAAAATACCGCATATTCTGAATTGAAATGTAAACATTGTATGCCTTACATTTAAATACTGCTGTACATATCATATACGGAGGTAAATAAAAAAATAAAATTAAACTTGATAGCCAATATTAATTATAAATAAAGAGTTTAATAGGGTGCTTGGTTGCCCGGAACGTTTTGAACGGCCGGAACCAGTCTTACGCGGGCCGGAACGTTTGTTATGGCCCGGAACCAATATTAAATGTATATAGCGTTCCGGCCGGAACGCTAAGTTACACGGAACGTAGATTATGCGACACCGGCTTAGCTGTTAGGTAACTAAATAAGGTTTCGATTGAATAGAGAGGTGATGAAACATTGTTGTAGAACAATCTTAAAGGTGTTTGACATCTTAAGTAAAAATATCATAGATGATTTTTTTGCCTGTGAATTTCAATCTTTACAATCTTGTAAAAATGTCCACTACCTTTTTTACCATTGCACTATTAACTGTGCTATTTTCGACATGTGATTATTAAAAGTTATATCATGTGACTAGTCAGCATGTTTAACTAGTTAATTTGCCATTTAATTTATATTCTGTGTAAAGCCCAGCCAATTAAATGTTACATGAGTTTATGTAGTTTTAGTCATTTGATAGGTTCAATAAATAATATTTTCAATAACTAGTGCTTGGTATACTTTATACAAACTGCGAACAGCAAGAATTGCCTTCTCTCATTACAGGAAAAAAATTATGTATATAAATCTATATAAAACTTGCGATTTTTTTTCCATTTTGAGATGTACAATACTAATGGTTTCTAATACTTTTGTCAAAATGTTTTTTTTTTCGAATATAAGAGGGCTGTTTAATTAATAATGTCCTGAATTGTATGACATACAATACAGATATCATATGACATTAAGCTTGAATTTGTCTCAATATTGAATCTTTAATGAATTTATAACAGTTTATGTGACCACTTTTCATCACATTGTATCATTGTGAGAAGCTGGAAAACAAGAGCTATTCGAGCCACTGCATTATAAATGAATAGCAAAGAATCAGCAAACTAAAATAAAAATAAAAGCTTCATTAAAGCTGCTGTAAATCTTGTTAAAAATCCCAATGAAATATTCACTGAAATATGTAAAGTTTACGGCAACCAAGATGTGGATACTTAGTGGATCGTAGTAAATTTACGAGTTCCATTTTTTTAAAAAAGTAGTTGTCAATGATATAAAAAAGCTTTGACTTTTATTTCTCGCGAGGATGGTATATAAAGTTAAAAAGTCGCAAGTTTTTATGCTGTTGATTTTGGTAAGATTTTGTGATTTTTTGTGAAATTTTCCAAATGTTCCTAAGAATTTTTAAGAATGCACATCTAATTTACACCAATTCTTCAATATATTGTTGCACAGAGCTGTTCGTGTTTCTTCTTCACTAATGTTAGTATCTTAGTGAGGAGTAAAGAAAGAGGAACATTTTCTGAAACCTGCTATGTATCTATGTTTATAAGGATTTTCGTAAAGTTTTGGAATCCAATAAAAGTGTTATTTTGGGGAATATTAAAAATATTCAAAACTGACAAATGACTTTGAAGAATTTCCTCCTTAGTTCAGATGAATTTATATACTAAGGAGTAACCCTTACAAACAAAGAAATGTGGAAACCTGCTTTTGCAGCAGGGACCAGTATATTTAAAATATTGTTATGGATTATTTTCTTCATATGAAATCAAATTACATTTGATTCCTTTCAGATGGTACAACACGTTTTAGTAAGACGTTATTTGACAAAAATTATTGTAAAAATTTGCTCCTACTACTTGTGCAGTATAATAATCGAAATCATATTCGATTGTCGACGGATTTTTCCGTTTCCCCCCAGATGTCCGTGTTTGCTATGCTCCTGATTTGTTTTATAAGAAGAGCCCATAGAATTGAATTCTGCACACTATTATGAATAAGATCCTTTTCCAAGGAAAAAGATTGTGATTGATTGTTATTTATTCAGCAGAAAAATCCATTTTTATCTAAATATTTCTATAAAGCAGTGTGTTAGATTTGTTTTGTTTGTTTGTTTGTATTTTTCTATTTTTGATACGTATTTTGATTAAGTATTGAATGCTTTAAAAATGTATATAGTATTTATAGCATAATATGATTCTATGATTTATCTTTTTTATAGATTCATGCATTGTTTTTCTCTGAGAATGATTCTAAAATATCGGAAATGTGTCGGAAGCTGTGCATTTATTGCTGTCATTTTTGCAATGTATCGATATATAGAATTTCGAATTATCGAAACACCATGCAAACAAATAAGGAGACTCTACCATACCACCTACATGCCCTCGACGCCAGTTCTTTCAAGGTCAGACCTTAAGAAAGTGGTTAATGACTTTGATTGTCGACGGGTAATTGACGGGGACGAAGAGTACATATCAGTAGTCAATGATACGATGTCAAAAAGAGCATATACATTCCTAACAGATAATCAGTTAGGAAATTTAGCTCAAAACTGTGAACATTTCTTTGAGGAACATAGTTATGACAGTATCCGCGTATCCCAAGATGAACTTGAGTTTCCGATTGCTTACACAATATTAACTCACAAGGATGCCACACAAACAGAAAAATTGCTCCGAACTATTTATCGACCACATAATATTTAACTCTCAATTTAAGCAAAGGTCTAGTCTTGGAAAATTCCAACTTTTTTATGGGCTTTTTGTATGAAGACCCCTCCCATGGAAATTTACATAAATTTGATCTCAATTACAGCAATTGAAACATCAAGATATTATTAAGGACAAAACAGGGCCAGACCCATTTTTGGCCCCTACTTTAGGGTGTCTTTACGAACGATGCAACAGTTTATCAATATAAAGCTCTTGTCACCCCTGACACAAAATGGGTATTGGTTCTAAGTTTCGTGTTACACAGGGGTCACAGGAAGGTTAGAAAATACATCAATTTTCGAATTCTCTCATTTTTATGCAAATTTTCATCGATTTTTCAGCACATTTCGTTTCAGAAAACACAGAGCACAAGATTGCCTATCTTCCAAATTTATATATTTTATACACAGGTATCAAATGCATCTTGTGTATAAAAATCTCAGATAGGCAACCGTGTGCATTGTTTCCCGAAGTGAAAAGTATCTCAAATTTAACGAAATTCCAAAGGAAGTTGAGGAAATTTGGAAAAAAATGTCCTACTGTCTGGCGACCAAATTTTTCTGGTCTTGTCGGCTGAAAGAACATGATCGGTCGACATGAGTATCGGGCAACACGGAGCAGTCACAATAATTCCTAAGAACACCTATGTCTTTGATAAATAACATGAAAAACTTTTTTTTCTTTAAAAGTCAGCAATATTTTTCATAGATCTATACTAAGATAGGTGACGAAGGTAATGTTTGTGAGGTAAAGTGGCAGAATTTTGTAAAATTGTGACTCAATGTTGAATATGTGTGCAAAATTTTGTATAGAAGTGCATTAAAACAACAAATGGCGCATATCTAAGCAGAAAAGAATACTTAAGATTACTTTATATCTTACAGATCAATTATTTATGTTTATTCCGTTCAAAAAATATATATCAATTCATGCATCAAAAGTTTGTTTCCTTATGCCTAGGTCACATTTCCCGGCCGGTGGCCGTAGACCGGTGGTTATCGCTGGTAATCCGTGGTGTGAGCGATGCCCCAACATCGGTCCACATCGGTCTAGTAGTCCTTAAAGTATCAGTCACATTATCAAGCAATGGGGTATACGATGGGCAACCAATGTTTTTTTTTTATATAAAAATGGCGTTGTTGCCTGCCGGACTTACAAAGGCCCAGCGATGCATTACTTATCATAAAACGATGTTCCAGGGTAATCGGCCGATGTATTTTACATAGCTCATACATTGGTGAACATCGTTTGTACGTCGGTCGACTATTGGCCAATGTTTGGTCGAACATTGATCAATGATCGGCCAATGTCTGTTGCCCACCACTCAACCCTCCGATGATCTTACATTCAACGGACACTTGACGATGCTCGGCCATACATCGGCCATTCCTTGAAAGATGTGTAAATGATGGGTTGCCGATGAGGAGCGATGTGGGACATCGGTAGAGACATCGCTGATTTTTAACTACGAATTATCTTCTACCGATGACCCCACCGATTCGCAAAACGGCCTTAGTCACCGTCCGATTACTTGTGGTGACCGACCGGCAACCACGCCATTTTCATCAAGAAACGCATCGGTTTCTCATCGTTGTTTAGTCTCAAATTGCTCATACGTAGAACATGCTCTTCCGTATCGAGATATAATTCTGATATATAATGAAACGCAAAAGAAACGCAACAAGCAGTAATCTACAAATGTTTGATTTTTTTTATCTAATGATTTTCAACAATGAATATAGTAAGGCTAAACTCTATTTTAGTTCATTACGTCTCTTTCCGATTAAATATACAAGTTTTTAAATCAAATATGGTTGTATAAAAGCGCTGAAAAGTAAAAAAAAAATATTATATATAATGATTATTTTGGTGACAGTCTGCGATTTCTAAAGGTTCCTTAGAGTTCTTAAAATCTGATTCAAAGCACTTCTCGAATATATTGTTGTACATTCTTCTTCTAAAGATTCTCCTTCACTGTTTTTAATTTTTTTGAGGAGGAAAGATAGAGGCCTTGTAGAACATTTACTCGAACCTGCTATGTACCTGTTTGAAAGGATTTATGAAGTTTAAGAATATATATATGTATGTGTGTGTGTGAGGGTGTGTGCGTGTGTGTTAAAAATATGTATTTTTAAGAAGCCCAGTCCCATTTAATTTTATATTGCTACATTTTGGATTTAGAAGATTTCTAATATTGTTGAAGTTGTGTATGGAGAAGCCGTTCCTAGTTTCCTAATCCAGTATTCTTCTGCTGTTCTACAAAAGAGCATTTTAAATGATGGGCTATTGGACTTTTGCGAGAAGCGATGACCTTTACAATAGATTATTTTTATTTACACTAGGGTAATCTACAGCATACAATGATCCTGTCAGCAAACATAATTTATCATTGAGTCAAACGCTGACTGACGTTTTTCATACTAGTTGTTAGGCCGTTATATACACAGTGAATTGTCAACGGATTTTTCCCGATCATGAAAAGGAGCAGATATGTAAAGTTAGCTACTAGTAACTGGCTACTAGTAGCTGGTTACGACAAGTGGTAAAGTTGGCTACTAGTAGCTGGCTACAAGAAGTAAGTAAATTTGGCTACTAGTAACTGGCTACGAGAAAAGTAAGTAAAGTTGGCTACTAGTAACTGGCTACTATAGCTAGTAGCTGGCTACGAGAAGTAAGTAAAGTTGGCTACTAGAAACTGGCTACTACTAGCTGGCTACGACAAACAACTTGGGATACAAATGTTGATATTCTTGAAATAGCTGGAATTTTACACTGCTGATATCCACTGATATTGCTGATAAAAACAATCTCTGAGGATTTCCAAATGATCTGGCACTGAAGTTTCCAAAATATCGGTAGTAATAAACTCGGCTACTGGTACCTTTTGTGTAAACTTATGATTTTCTTAAAGTAGCTAGATTTTTCCATCAATTAAATAAACTGATATTGCTAATATAAACAATATCCGAGCTTTTCCGCATAATCTGGTGCGGATGTTACCAAGATATCGTTAGTATTAACGTCAGCTACTAGTGCTTTTTGTTTAAAATTGTGCAATTTTGGGAGACAAATGTTGATATTATAGAAGTAGCTGCATTTTTACACCGCTGACATCCACTGATATTGCTTATAAAAGAATTTTCTGAACTTTTCCACATGATCTGGCACTAAAGTTACCAAGATTTCGTTATCAATTAACTCAGCTACTAGTACCTTTTTTTTAAAATTATGCCATTTTGGGAGCCAAATGTTGATATTATAGAAGTAGCTGGATTTTTACACGACTGATATCCAGTGCTATTGCTGATAAAAACAATTTCTGAGCTTTTCCACATGATCTGGCATTGAAGTTACCAATATATCGTTATTAATAAACTGATCAGCTACTAGTACCTTTTGTTTAAAATTATGCCATTTTAGGAGACAAATGTTGATATTATAGAAGTAGCTGGATTTTTACACTGCTGATATCCAGTGATATTGCTGATAAAAGAAATTTCTGAACTTTTCCACATGATCTGGCATTGAAGTTACAACTGCTGATATCCAGTGCTATTGCTGATAACAACAATTTCTGAGCTTTTCCACATGATCTGGCATTGAAGTGACCAAGATATCGATATTAATAAACTCAGCTACTAGTACCTTTTGTTTAAAATTATGCCATTTTGGGAAACAAATGTTGATATTATAGAAGTAGCTGGATTTTTACACGGCTGATATCCAGTGATATTATTGATAAAAACAATTTCTGAGCATTTCCACAAGATCTGGCACTAAAGTTACCAAGATATCGTTATTAATTAACTCAGCTACTAGTACCTTTTGTTTAAAATTATGCCATTTTAGGAGACAAATGTTGATATTATAGAAGTAGCTGCATGTTTACACTGCTGATATCCAGTGATATTATTGATAAAAACAATTTCTGAGCTTTTCCACATGATCTGGCATTGAAGTAACCAAGTTATCGTTATTAGTAAACTCAGCTACTAGTACTTTTTGTTTAAAATTATGCAATTTTGGGAGACAAATGTTGATATTATAGAAGTAGCTGCATGTTTACACTGCTGATATCCAGTGATATTATTGATAAAAACAATTTCTGAGCTTTTCCACATGATCTGGCATTGAAGTGACCAAGTTATCGTTATCAATAAAGTCAGCTACTAGTATCTTTTGTTTTAAATTATGCCATTTTGGGAGACAAATGTTGATATTATAGAAGTAGCTGCATGTTTACACTGCTGATATCCAGTGATATTATTGATAAAAAAAATTCTGAGCTTTTCCACATGATTTGGCATTGAAGTTACCAAGATATCGTTATTAATAAACTCAGCTACTAGTACCTTTTGTTTAAAATTATGCAATTTTGGGAGACAAATGTTGATATTATAGAAGTAGCTGCATGTTTACACTCCTCATATCCACTGATATTGTTGATAAAAACAATTTCTGAGTTTTTCCACATGATCTGGCACTAAATTACCAAGATATCGTTATTCGTAAACTCACTACTAGTACCTTTTGTTTGAAATTATGCTTTTTTAGGAGACAAATGTTGATATTAGAGAAATACATGAATTTTTACACCGCTGATATACACTGATATTGTTGATAAAAACAATCTCTGAGCTTTTCCACATGATCTGACACTAAAGTTACCGAGAAACTAGATATTGTTATAAATAAACTAAGCTACTAGTACCTTTTGTTTAAAATTATGCAATTTTGGGTGACAAATGATGATTTTATAGAAGTAGCTGCATTGCATTTTTACACTGCTGATATCAACTGATATTGTTGATAAAAACAATCTCTGAGCTTTTCCACGTGATCTGGAACTTAAGTTACCAAGATATCGTTATAAAAAAACTCAGCTACTAGTACCTTTTGTTTAAAATTATGCAATTTTGGGAGACAAATGTTGATATTATAGAAGTAGCTGCATGTTTACACTGCTCATATCCACTGATATTGTTGATAAAAACAATTTCTGAGTTTTTCCACATGATCTGGCACTAAATTACCAAGATATCGTTATTCGTAAACTCACTACTAGTACCTTTTGTTTGAAATTATGCTTTTTTAGGAGACAAATGTTGATATTATAGAAATAGATGAATTTTTACACCGCTGATATACACTGATATTGTTGATAAAAACAATCTCTGAGCTTTTCCACATGATCTGACACTAAAGTTACCAAGAAACTACATTGTAGATATTGTTATAAATAAACTAAGCTACTAGTACCTTTTGTTTAAAATTATGCAATTTTGGGTGACAAATGATGATTTTCTAGAAGTAGCTGCATTGCATTTTTACACTGCTGATATCAACTGATATTGTTGATAAAAACAATCTCTGAGCTTTTCCACGTGATCTGGAACTTAAGTTACCAAGATATCGTTATAAAAAAACTCAGCTACTAGTACCTTTTGTTTAAATTATGCAATTTTGGTGACAAATGTTGATATTTTTGAACTAGCTGAATTTTTCATCGCTAATATCCACTGATATTGTTGATAAATACAATCTTTGAGCTTTTCCACATGATTTTGCATTAAAGTTACCAAGATATAGTTAGTAATAAACTCCGCTACTAGTACCTTTTGTTTGATGGTATGCAAACTTGGGATACAAATGTTGATATTCTTGAAGTAGCAGGATATTTACATCGCTGATATTAACTGATGTTGCTGATAAAAACAATCTTGTACATTTTCCACATGGTCTGAAACTTAAGTAACCAAGATATTACCCGTTTTCTAATTTCCAAAGACTTTTGTTCCATTCTGAGATTCTTGAAGCCATCATCGGTCAGTAATACAACAACGTAAAGCGCCCAAAAAAGGTTGCTCACATAAAATTGTGCCTAAACAAGCTAATTCAGAGAATTTGTGTCCCCTGCTTAGGAAAGAAGTAAACCATGCTCAGTTCGGGGGGAAGGGGGGGGGGGTCGGATCCCCCAGACTGAAATTGTAGAATCATTAAATGAATACATTTATACTGAAGTAAATAAGATATGTCAGTATGGATATAAAGATTTGATTGCTTATTCTTAATTATGTGTATAGAAGATTCTTGTCATGTATTTATCACACTGTAATGATGATTTTATGAGTTTGTACAAGCTGGACCTCATATTTTTTTCATTTCACATGCTGAATACTATCATTTGGTAAAAAGAAGTAATTCGGGAAAAAGAAGAAAATTGGATCATCGGGGAATCGACCCCGACACCTCTCACACATTTCTCTTTTTGAAGCGAGAGACATACTACTACACCACGGAATCGAAAATTATATGCAGATATGAAGTCACATACATGTATATGTTCACGTTCGATATTGTCAAAATTTTACACAACGCATGGTGTCTTATTTAACCTTTATTAAACAGTTCTAATAGATGTATAAGAAAATGGTCCGCCTAGAACCTGTTTTATACGTAATAACTCTCCTCATGCCCCAGTGTTAAAAATAGCGACATTTCATACAATGAATACTAATAAAACAAACGGGGCGGGACACTATGATAGGGGAGAGAGAGGTCCTAGGGAGTTTTGGTATAAAATTACATTGCAAAAGCCCAAAATCCTCTTGAAATATCGCCCGGAAAGGATAGTGTTTTACACAGACATAATGTATAACTTTACGACCTTGAACTTTGACCTTTGACCTCAAAATTAAGTAGGGGTCTTCCTTGGGCCACAAGGAGTTGTTATGTAAAATTTCATTGCAAAAGCTCAAAGAGTTCTCGGAATTTCGCGCGGAAAAAAGTGTTTTAACAGACAGAATTTGCAAATTTGTGACCTTGACCTTTGACCCTTTGACCTCGAAATCTATAGGGGTCTTCTTTAGTCCATAGGGAGTTGCTATGCAAACTTTCATTGCAAAAGGTTTCTCGAGATATCGTCTTGAAACGAAAGCATTACAGACAGACAGAATGACGGACGGACAGACGGACGGACGGACGGACCCAAATTAATATCCCCCACGTTTCAAGCGGGGGACAACAAGGCAGATACCATTAACCTCGAGCTCGAGGTTATGAAAAGACCTTTGTTGGATCCCTTTCTGATGCAATACGTCCAACATATGTCAACTCGTGTTCGATTTGTTTATAATCTTAATAAAGTATTAACAGAATGGTGAAGCTTTGCCAATTTTTGAAAGTGACGAGTCTGTAAATGTTGATTTACAAAAGTTTTATTTATTTCATTTTCTTTTTAATCTTGCAATTGCTTGTAGTGTTTTCGGTATATAACAACTATTAAATATGATTTCATTTCATTTATCAAATATACGGTGATCAGCTATAAATTATCATAAACTGTTTGAAATTCAGTCAAAATGCCCATTCAAAGACAGCGAAACAGAACAATTGCCCTTCTGTACCTTTGTGCCATATGCTTAATTTTATTAAGTTCCAACAAAATCGGGGTAAAGAACCCCCATATCACATTTTATGGGTATATAATAATCGTTATGTCCGTCCGTTCGTCTGTCTGTCCGTCCGGCCGTCTGTACGTCCATCTGTTACGCTTTGGGTTACCCATGTTATCTGCAACTCCCTCATACCACTGAATGAAATTTGATAAGACTTTCACAGGTTCTTTATTACATATTGCCTTTGTGCACCAACTATTTATCTTTTTGATCGGACACATAATTTGGGTTTTCAATAGAAAAACATGGACACTGCCATTATATTCATATGGGAGGCGTGGGTATCATTTAGTGAGTTCATTGCTCACTGTACCTCTAGTTTCTTTTAGAGATCATCACTCTCTATTTTTGAATTGTCAATTAGGCACCTAGGAGTGATATAGACTATTACCATGCAGATTTAACATTTTTTAAACATTGTTTTCAACACTCAAAAGATGAGTTCTTCTATACACGCGTTATATTTTGGTCTTGACAAAAACATATTAAATGACATTCAATGAAAGTGTCAAATAAACAGTTAAAAAATAAAAAAGGGAAAAATTCATATCGCTAAATGAATTTTAGAAAAAATCATTAAACATCATATATATAAATATAAAGCAAATTACAGTCAAAATTCATTCTGATGCGAATTTTAAGTATACATGTATACGAGAATAGTTCAATAAATAATGGAAAAGGTCATCTAAAAACAAGAGAAGTATGCAATACACATCTTTTATATTTTCAATCCCTCAATGTATTCCCTGTTAGCCTCTTCACTTATCTGAAGTCTGTGTACCCATCACCTGAATGCCTTTGCACAGTGATCTTTATTCTACAATGTAGCATCAGTCAACAGTCAACAATACTTGAGGACTGACAAATAAGTCCTTCTATTGATGACATTTGTAACACACCCTTTCAAGCGTCAAGCGTGCAAGATTGAAACCACTAATAGAATTTCGTGAAACTTAATATTTGATAAGGACATAATGTGAAAATATGCATAATTGGAGAAAATATTATATATTCATTTTGAACTTAAAACTTTGACTAAATTAAATGCTCTACCAAAACAATTTGTAAACGCAACTTCTCTGAAACTACTTGACGGAATTTTGTGAAATATTGTTGCTAAAGTAGATATGTAGATGTTAATATTCACACGGAAACTGATATGATTTTGGGATTAAAGGGGTGGAGGAGTGGTTATTTTTTGTTGAATTTAATGCTTAGCTAACCTTTCATTAGTTATGTGTAGCTAGCATTGTCACGCAATTTGGGAACTATTGGTATTTGAGCTTGCTTTTTTTCCCATTATACCGGGTAATAGTTTAATTCTTCGTTAAGTCTCCCAGGTAATCAAATCCTCGTATCTATCCCAGTTAATTATGCATGCAGTTTTTAACTTATATCCATGTAATCATTGATCGAACGTTCTTAATCTTTACTGCAAAGTTGATTTTTTAAAATTTGTGACTACTAGTATCTTAACAAAGCGGAAAATGACAGTTTTAGACGTTACAAGCATATACATGTATACTAACTAAACTTTGTTTACTACTATGTTTTCTTTGTTTTTCTGTATTCATCAGCTGGAAAATCAAAAAAATCATTTCTTTAACTGAAAATTTAGATTTAACCAATGTTCATGTTGGCCCAAATGTATGAAATAGAAACTAAAGCAAAACTTAATGTAAAACACTAATGGCTCTTATTCATACTTTTACGACAAAGTTAGTACTTAATCCCGTATAGTAACGGTTTTCTGAATATTGAAACTCTAACAAAAATCACTACCGTTTTAACTTTACTACACCATATGCATTAAAGATAGTACATTTTGAGTGAACTTAGTAGGAAAAGTGGAATCTTTACTTTAAATACACATTTTACTTTATTAACCTTTCAGTATTTTCATCTACTTCAATGAGTGGTAATCATATTTTTAAATGCGATGATAATTGATATTTAATAGAATGTGAACCTTTTGCAGGATTTCCAGACCGAACATTGTGGATAGCAGTCAGTGTGACTTGGCAGGGATCCGAGGATTGTCATGGAAAATACGTAAGGGACGTCTGCGTGTTTGGAATCGGTGATCTACACAAACTTGTTTCAGAAAAAGAAATATTTGCCAATAAGTTTTATCACGACTATCAGCCCCTTGCACTGCAGTGCATGGAGGAGTGGTATCGCAATAAATCCTTTAGTCCAGTGAATCTAGAAACGTACCGCTATAGGAAAATTATTAATTCGATAAAAAATATTTAATTTTGTATTATTCACAGAGGACAAAACATTGTAATTGATTTCTATGTCGTTTTTAACACATCTGCAGCCATTAATGTTGGATAACAATTTATGTTTTGCCTAATGAACCAAATGCAGATGCTTTAGTTCTGTGATTATGCTTAAATCAGTTGAAATTTTTGTACTCTTCAATTTCAATTTCAATATTCTTACATTTTTTTGAAAATATGGGCGATGTTTTTTCGAATAGTACGATTTATAATAAAATGACTCATTAGGAATAGGTTTATAAACTTTGAGGTTGAAAATATTCAAAATAACGTACTTTAATCTGTTGATGTGTTCATTGCAAATTATATAAGAGCTATGAATAATGCATCAGAATCTTTTGAAACTGAAAAATGACCCTTGTCGATTTCATCTACGTTTTGAAAAAAAGAGTCTGCAGGTGTGTGATTATGTCAAAGAAATATATCATCTTTTGATTATGTCCGGCTTATCTGTTAGGTAACTAAATAAGGTTTCGATTGAATAGAGAGGTGGTGAAACATTGTTGTAGAACAATCTTAAAGGTGTTTGACATCTTAAGTAAAAATATCATAGATGATTTTTTGCCATTGAATTTCAATCTTTACAATCTTGTAAAAATGTACACTACCTTTTTTTACCATTGCACTATTAACTGGGCTATTTTCGACATGTGATTATTAAAAGTTATGTCATGTGACTAGTCAGCATGTTTAACTAGTCAATTTGTCATTTACTTTATATTCTGTGTAAAGCCCAGCCAATTAAATGTTACATGAGTCTATGTAGTTTTAGAAATTTGATAGTTTCAATAAATGATATTTTCAATAACTAGTGCTTGGTATACTTTATAAAAACTGCGAACAGCAAGAATTGCCTTCTCTCATTACAGTAAAATCATGTATATAAATCTATATTAAACTTGCGATTTTTTCAATTTTGAGACGTACAATACTAATGGTTTCTTATACTTTTTTCAAAATGTTTTTTTTTCTAATATACGAGGGCTGTTCAATTAATAATGTCCTGAATTGTATGACATACAATACAGATATCATATGACATTAAGCTTGAATTTGTCTCAATATTGAATCTTAAATGAATTTATAACAGTTTATGTGACCACTTTTCATAACATTGTTTCATTGTGAGAAGCTGGAAAACAAGGGCTATTCGAGACACTGCATTATAAATGAATAGTAAAGAATCAGCAAACGAAAGTGAAAATACATGTAAAAGCTTCATTAAAGCTGCTATAAGACTTGTTAAAAATCCCAATGAAATATTCACTGAAATATGTAAAGTTTACAGCAACCAATGCCTGTTTTATAGACAAATGAGCAGGTGGATTTCAATGATAAAAAATTATATAATGGGCATCAAAAATGGGTACCTTCCTTGCCAACAAAAAATATATAAACTTATGTACTGTTTGCCAAATTTCAACAAATAATATTTGAAGATGTATGATTGACCTTAAGACACATAGCAAATTTTATAGACATCACTTCGGGAGTGGTTTACACTGTTTTAAGAAACGTTTGACGGTAAAAAAGCTTAATACTCAAAGGTCAACCTATATTTTGAAAAATAAGTGAAAACGGTAGCATGTTTTAACAATTATTTTAACATATCAGTAATTGTAGTTATCCACGTTTGTTTGATATTCAAACAGATAATGAAACTTGAATCTATTGCTTAAAAGCCTCAAAACAAAATTTACCATAAGATGTACTTGATAAAAACAGCGAAGGTCTGACAAGAGCAAAGAATTGCAAGAGCACAAAGACCGATTTATATGCAATTTCCTTAAATATTTGTGTTATTGTTGTTGTTCAAATTCGTATTCGGAGAGACAGTTTAATTTCCGGAGGAGTCTAGAAAGCAAATTTTTGCAAAATAATCGAAAGGTTTATTAGAGGAAGGACCCAGAACCAGGAATCCACTACACTAATTTTCTTCATGACAGCGCCCTGGAGAGTGAAGGAGTTTTCTATAAAAAATGTTACGGACAGGTGTTTTAATCAAAAGAGAATAATAAGTTTAATCATGAAGACTAAATCCTTGAAAAGCGTCTTTTGCTTCTTTCCGAGCAACGAGGACATTATTTATTGAACAGCCCTCGTACTTATATACCATAGAGGGATAGATGACCGAAAATCAGAATCATATTTTAAAAAATAATAAATTATTTAGATGTTGACCATCTCAAATTTAAATGCTATCTGTCTTCAAGAAGATTTTCTGAATCAATTCGTTGCTGGACAACATGCATTACACAGTGAGTGCCAGCTGTTTCCATGTCTATGGCGAGATCTTCAACGTCAATAAACTAGCTAGGACGCCACGTCCTAGCTAATCCCATCTGTAACATGTACCTATGATACTTATTTAAGTGCATAGAATTGATATCGTTTTATTTAAGTGCATAAAATTGATATCTTTAATTGATTAAATAAATAATTGTTAGTTCAGCATTTAGAACGGATCATGCTAATATTTAAGAAATAAGGTATCATTTTTTGATCATGTGCCAACCCGTTTTACATCCCAATGAAAATTTGAAAAATGATACTTCAATACTTATATTTAACCCTAATAGGTAGAGGGTTTGGAGTCGTTTTTTAGCTCCCAATGGGTCCAGGGCGAGGTCCTGGGGAGGACCCAAGAAGCTAGTGATTTTTCAATGATTATTCTACCATACTGCTTGTATTTTTCTTACACTTTCAGTTTCAGTTTGTTACGCAGCCATATTTGGGGTCTGTTTTGTTTTTGTATAAAATCAAACACTCAAAAAAATGAAAAAGGGTATCGTTGTATGGCGAACCCATTAAAACAATTTTAGACTTTTGAAGAATCAAAATACTGTCAAATATTATTCTTAAAAGTCGGTTAGAGTGGTAGTATGCAATGTACATAACAGGAAAGAACACAGCAATACATGTATATTCAATAATAAACCAAATTCTGGGAAAATCTAATGAATTTAGAGAGGTGTATACCATCGAATTTTTCCATTAAACTAATTTTGTTTATTTTCATTTATTATACTATCCGCTTGAAAAGCGGGAGGGTATATAGTAATCAGTATGTCTGTCCGTCCGTCTGTTACGCTTTGGGGTACCCATCTTTTATCCGTAACTCCTCTTTTACCACTGAATGAAATTTAACTAGAGGTACTGTAAGCAATGAGTTCACTAAATTATACCCCCACCTCCCATACATGTATGAATATAATGGCAGTGTCCATGTTTTACCTTTGGAAACCCAAAATATGTGTCGGATCAAAAAGTAGAATAGGAGGTGCACAATGTCAATATGTTATAATGATTCTATAAAAGATTCATCCAATTTCATTCAGTGGTATGAGAGGAGTTGTGGATATGAGATGGGTACCCCAAAGCGTAACAGACGGACGAACGGAGTTGCGAATAAGAGATGGGTACCCCAATGCGTAACAGACGGACGGACAGGCGGACGGAAGGACATACCGATTACTATATACCCTCCCGCTTTTCAAGCGGGGGTATAATGAGACTTTCACAGAATCTTTGTTATATATTACCATTTTGCACCTCCCATTTTACTTTTTGATCTGACAAGAAAAAAGACATTTGTTCTAAGAATCATAAGCCTGGCTTCCGCCTGATTTCTGTTCGTTATCTCTATATTTTTCATTTCCCGTTTCACGTGATAACTGTATTACATTATAATAATCCAAATACATATTTTTTTTTAAAAAAAGATATACATATTTTTTTACATTTAGTGAATTGGATTGGACAACAAGCATATGATATGATAGCCGTCTTCCTAAAATCAGGTAATTGTGAATGAAGACTAAACTAGAGGTACTTTGAGCAATGAGCTCACTAAATGATATCCCCGCGTTCCTTAATGTCCATGTGTTGCTATATATTACATGTTTTACGGTAATGTGTAAAGAGGAATAACTCGTCCTATCAAATGTTATCCAGAAGCTTCTATATGTGATGTCATTGGTAAACATATAATGGCAATGTCCATGTTTTGCTATGGGAAACCTAAAATACGTGTCTAATAAAAAAGTAAAATAGGAGGTGCACAATGACAATATGTAATTAAGATTCTGTGTAAGTTCCATTAAATTTCACTCAGTAGTATAGGAGGAGTTGCGGATAAGAGATAAAGCGTAACAGACGGACGGACGGACGTACAGACGGACGGAAATCCCGATCACTATATACACTCCCACTTTTCAAGCGGGGGGGGGGGGTATATTAAACTAGAGGTCCTGTGATAATAATGGCAGTGTCCATATTTTGTTCTGGAAAATCCAAAATATGTGTCAGATCAAAAAGTAAAAATGGGAGGTGCACAATGGCAATAATAAAGATGTAAAAATGTAATAAAGATTCTGTGAAAGTTTCATTAAATTTCCTTCAGTGGTATAAGAGGAGTTGCGGATAAGAGATGGGTGCCACAAAGCGTAACAGACGTACGTACGGACAGCTAGACGGACGGACGGACATACCGATTACTATATACCCTCCCGCTTTTCAAGCGGGGGTAAAATAATATTTATTGAACTAACGTTCTAGAAAAAGAAGTAAGCCAAAAGGGAGAACGCTTCAAACACAGTAAAGTAACGGCTTGGAGAAACAGAAAAAAAGGATCATAAGTTATTTAGGTGAGATATTTGACTCTGTTACTGTAATAACAGCTGGCACTTCAGAATACGTTTTCAGAAAAGCTTTGGTCTGGTATCGTCATCTGGCTCCCCAAAACCGTGAATTAAAAAGAAAATAAAAGACTGCATTATACGGAGGTAATTATATATTTCTCATATTATGCGTGTTCTATTGTCATTTTGAGAGATAAACCTCATGGCGTTATGTAATCAGCAAAACACAAGAGATTGTATTGATTCCAGTGCAATAAAATAAGCCCCGAGGAGGTATTTAATATTAAAAACATTCTCAGTTTTACAGTCAATAAAATAAATTTTCCTTAACGAAGTTTAAAACCTCAAATGAATCCTTCTTTTTAAGGTATTATTTTTTTCAATGTTCGAGCTAATTTTGTGCAAAGAACTTAAGCCAGAATATACTAAAATCCGCCCTGTCACCAAAACAGATAAAACTTTACCCAACAATGCCCTTAGATTAGTAGGCTATTAAACATTTAAATAGTTAACATTATCTTTACTAGTTTCATTTTACAGCTGTTTGAATTTGATATTGGTTTCCAAATTTATTCTGTATAACGTCATGACGTTGATGTTTTTCACTATAACGTCATAATGTGGATGTTATATACTAAAACATTAACATGTTTATATTATTATAAAATAGCATATAAAACATGTACAAGAAATTAAAAAAGTCCAACTTTTAAAAAAATATATATAAATTTCAATTTATCATGGCTTTTCCAAGAAGTTCTGAAACATCTTCTCAAACAACAAATTTATCTACTTCATAATCGGTTAGGCAATTTCTCATTTTATAAGTAGAATGGTGTTTTTCTTGCTCTTAAAGTATATTTATAATAATATATAATGAATACATATTCATAATGATAAGACGTATTCCAGCACAATTGCACTAAACACAGTCTTAAGAAAAAATTTTTACATGAATTATAAATTAATTCGATTTTAAAAAATAATAATAAGTTGATTATATCTCCTTTTTGAACATTTGATTTTCTTCTGCGATGATTTATCTACACAATCATTTAAAGGAAAAGGTTGGGTAACGGCCAAACATGGTCCCTTAATTGATGTTAAAATCAGAACACTGGTAAAATTATGATTTTTAGTTATGAACTCAAAATGATGCTTGCTTTAAAACCAGCACCAATTTGGGTTCAAATCTTACACGGAAGCCACTAGTATAGAGTGTGCGGAAATAGAACATTTTCCCAAATTTCTTCATTTCTGGTAGAATTTCATCATATTTTAGACTCTTTTCTCTTCAGAAAACATATAGCACAAGCTTGCCTATCTGAGATGTTTACATGTAATTTGCCTCTGATAATTGTTTATAAAAATTTGTTAGATATGCAGGCTTGTGCTCTATGTTTTACGAAACAGCGCAGTTTCGATGCAACATTATTTTTGTTAAACGAGACCTCCGATTATGTGCCGTGTGCAAAAGTTGCATCCCCCCACGATGCAATTTTTTGCCTATCGCAAACAGTCTTTTTTTTTAATATTGCAAACCCTGCAAAATTATCATCTATAAAAACTATCAAAAGGAAACAACTGAATCACTATCTGTGTATTTTAAAAAGTGCTAGGCATTCCTACCTATCAACAGAATATTAGCTTAATGTACCATATTCATATTAAGGTATAATCAGGTCTAATAAAAGCATAGTACTTTCTGGATTACTATTTTTCTGCACTTAACTATGCCTCCTTGAAACATGTTAAATTTATATTTTAATTTAAAACTATAACGTTAGTTATCGAGCCACCTGAAAGGTCTAGATATTAAAAGAAGTAATTCTATTTTTAAAGAAAATTGTAAAAATAAATATAAAAAACTATGTTATGTTGTTTAAGCAGGCACGTTGTTTCATTGCACTGACTTTTACAGTTAAAGGTTTACTTTGAGAATTAAACCTGTGTCATGTACGGGGGTACAAAATTGATAATAGATAAGAAAATCTTTCTTATGGTCATAGGTATAATGTTAGTGACTTAAACATGTGAAGGTCGGGAGTTGAGAGTGGCTGTCGTTTTCTTCAAGGACAATAATTTGTGCTTTGAAATAACCCGTTATTTTCGTTGAAATAAAAATTGAGCTAAACATTTATACTGAGTAGCGTTAAGAGCTTCTGTCCATTGTTTCAATGTGAAAGTAAGCCGTTAACTGTTAAAGTCAGTGTTTCTCACAAACGTCCGGAACTAACTGTTTAAAAAAGTTTTGTCCTAAAAAAAAATTATTCCATCCTTGTCAAGAATGTGTTTTTTATGTGGAAAATTCGCCGAAATTTCTATTCGACAAATTAATTTTGACAGCACAGTTTTCAAGGTAAGAGGCACCTTCAATATGCATATTTTCACTAGTGAGTTTTATTGGTAATTTGGTCACATTACGCACACAATAGAAATTGTCTTTTATAACAATCTCTTCAGGCGTAAAACTAACGAGTTAATAAAATCTTTAAAAAACATGCAATTTTCCGAAAACTTCCCTGTTTTAATTGCATTGTGTGAACAGATCAAAATTGCGCAGTTTCGATGCAACATTATTTTTGTTAAAGGTCTCGTTTAACAAAAATAATGTTGCATCGAAACTGCGCAATTTTGATCTGTTTACACAATGCAATTAAAACAGGGAAGTTTTCGGAAAATTGCATGTTTTTTAAAAAATTTTGTTAACTCGTTAGTTTTACGCCTGAAGAGATTGTTACAAAAGACAATTTCTATTGTGTGCGTAATGTGACCATGTTACCAGTAAAACTCACTAGTGAAAATATGCATATTGAAGGTACCTATTACCTTGAAAACTGTGCTGTCAAAATTAATTTGCCGAATAGAAATTTCGGCGAATTTTCCAGAAAAAAAACCACATTGTTGACAAGGATGGGATAATTTTTTTAGGACTTTACTGATATCAGACAAAAACCGATTAGATTTTTTTTCCTTAAATTTGTCAGGTGATGTTGGAATTACAAAACTTGCAGCATTGAGGTCATCTATAAATTTCAATATTGCAAGGACATAAACAAGATAAAACAAGATGTGTTTGTGAAACACTGATAGCCCCGTATGGAAACAAAGCGAAGATTAAACTTTTCTTACATGCAAATTTAATATATTCACCAGTACCCAAAGTAGCTTCTTCTAACAAGATATACTATTGTGAAATATGAAAGCCATAGTACCACCTTTTCAAAATTTATGGCCATGGATAAGTTTTGAAAGTTAGGTCAAAGGGCAAAGGTATTGGTTTCTTAAGAAAAGTCTAGTGTCACAAGGATTACATATGTGAAATATGAAAGCCCTGGTCCTAACGGTTCAAAAGATATGGCCAAGGTTTAAGTTTTTAAAAAGAAGGTCATATTCCAAAAGTCAAGGTGAAAGGGCAAAAGTTCTTGATATCAAATTAAAGGTCTTGTCACAAGGATTAAATATTTGAAGTATGAAGGCTCTAGACCAAAATCTTCAAAAATTCAAGGTTTGTTTTTAAAAATAGATTAAACTTTAAGGTCAAGGTAAAAGGTTCAAAGTTCTTGGTACCCTTTTAAGGGTCTTCTCACAAGAATAACATATGTGAAATGTTAAATCCAGTCCTTACCGTTCAAAAGTTATAGCCTAGGTTGTTTTTTCATAAGTACGGAAATCTCCAAGGTCAAGGTCAAAAGGTCAAAGTTTTTGGTATCCATTGACTTTTCTCTTCAGAAAACATATAGCACAAGCTTGCCTATCTGAGATGTTTACATGTAATTTGCCTCTGATAATTGTTTATAAAAATTTGTTAGATATGCAGGCTTGTGCTCTATGTTTTACGAAACAAAATGTGCTGTAAAATTAATGAAAATTGGGTAAAAATGAAGAAAATGACCTCTCTGTGACTTCTGTGAATTTCAAAACTTAGAACCATTACTCATTTTGTGGCAGGAATGACAACGGGTTTTTATGGATAAAATAATGCACCATTTTGAAAGACACCAAAAATCAGGGGCCAAAAGGGGTCTTACCCTAAATTATCCTTTATTCAATACAATTTTTCATTTAAGAACTGGAAATGAATTTTTAAACCCTTTAATTTTTTTTATTTTACTTTTTCCAAAACAAGTGCCTGTGCCTTGGACGGCAAAAATTGGCTGTTTTAAAAACCCAAATCCTTGGGGTTGATTAAGTTCCGAATTTCTCTTTCCAACAAAGAATAATTCTTCCTATTTATTGGGAAAGATTTAACCATACTGCAACAAAAACTGAATGAGGGATTCACTGAAAAGTTCCATCCTCAATTTTATTTTATATCATCCTTTATGCCATTCAATATCGCGCATTAGATAGTCATAGTTCTTAAGAAAAAATTTGAATAACTGGGAATTACTAGGCGGTTTTGTGGACCCGAAACTATCTTAATTGTTTGTCGATAGCCTATCCAAGGTTTCAAAGATCTCGGAATTTGACTACAATTTCCGAAAATAATACGATTTCACGCAGTTTGTTTATAACGCCTGAGATGAAAAATTGTTAGTTTATATCTTATAAACTAATTAGTTACTCAATTTTTATCAAATTCACTGAAGTTTTTTGTTTAATTTTTTTTGTGGAAAAATGCTGTTAACATATCAATTTTATATTTTGTATGAATTTTCCTCTTTGTCATTGCTACATTAAAGCGGCCTCTTCTGTTCAATTTTATGATTTGTGTGTCGAATTGACTCGCACTAGCCTCGATCTAGCCAAATTGATGAAAAAATTAATTAAAAAAAAAGAAATTGCTCGATAGGCTAGGAAACTTATCTGAATGAGATAAATCTATAGATTTGAAAATTTTAAGTCTAATGCCCTATTCTTTGTACCAAAAAGAGAGTTAAGATAATGAATATCGCATTCTGAAATAATTGTTTTATATATCACCCTGAATGATATAATACTTGTACAACGATAAGAGAAGCAAATAGAAAATCAAATTTATCAAAGCAATTTCATTTTAAATTATTACCCATTGTGTGACACCATAAATTATTTTCAAGTTAATTCCATCTGAGGGATAACATACGAAAACGAAAATGAGCTGTAAAGTGGCAATATCAACTGGGGAGAAGGGCGCCATTAATATATCTGTCAGGTAGTTCATTAAAAAACTGAGAGGAAGTCAACTATCAGAATTTTTGTTTGTGTCCGGTTTGGGAGAGGGAGGAGTGGGTTAAACTAGCACTTTAAAGTATATACTGGTACTTGTAAGGGTAGTCAGCCCATGACAATATTTTGACTTTTACAAATAGCATTGTCGATGAATTTTACTTTGTTCTCACAAAATTTATCTGCAAAATACATTATATTTTGGTGCACTTGTGTGTAATAATGCATGTACATTTCATTGCATTTCATCATAAATGTTTGATTAATACAATAGAGCAGATTTCTAAGCATTAATTTATCTTAAGACTATGTAGTGTAATCCCCCCCCCCGATACCCCTGACCCAGGGAATATAATATTAGCCATTTTCCTAGATGTACCTTTCGCCATCATAAATATATATATACTAAGACCATTGGCATTTTACCCAGGAACAACGGAAAAGATTTTCAATGAATTCATGCATTTCCACTATATATAATCATTAGAGCCCCGCCCTAACACCAAAACCCCCTGACCCAGGGGCCATGAAATTCACAATTTTGTAAGAGGCATCCTTCCTCATCATAACTTTGTACATAGTTCATTGGTTTAATACCCAGGAGCAGAGAAGAAGATTTATGAAGAATCAATGTATTTTCACTATATAATCAATAGAGCCCTCAACACCACAACCCCCAAACCCAGCTGGGGCCACAAAATTCACAATTTTGGGAGAAACACTCTTGCTCATCATATCTATATACTTAGTTAGTTTGTTGAAAACCCAGGAGCAGAGAAGAAGATTTTCAAAGAATTGATGAGGGAGTTTATTCAGGCAAAGAGTCAACTTCAATACAAATCATAATATAAATTACATTATATAGAGGAAAATAAAACAAACATGATTTTATACACGTTTATTTTGATATTGGCGTTTGTTGGTCGTGGCATATCTAAAAGCAGCAGGGGGTCGCCAAGCGTAAAAGGGCGACCCCAAATTACAACAAGCAGCAGCAGCAAGCAACATGAAAGCATAATATCACAATAAGCATAATAATGGCCGTTCCGGGTATACCGCGAACGGTAATTAACCTTACAGTTAAATTTTATGTACATGTATTTTAAATAAACTTTACAAGTTTATATGTATGTTGTAGTTATCGTTCCGGGTTATCAAACCGCGAACGTTACAAAAGATATTTTAGCAAGCAAAGCACTGTGCATGAAATTTGTTGAAAGCAGTACACATTTTGCACAGCAACTGAGTTTGTTTCAATTAAGCAAAGCAGACCAATTCATTAATTTGTAGAAAGCAGCACACATTTTCACAGTAAATGAGTTTGTTTTAAGCAGCAGCAGCACAATGAATTACAGCATCAGTTGAATGGCTCGGCGCAAACGCCACATGGCCGAAACCTTTGGAATCTATAGGTTTTGGTCACCCCATAAAATGGTGAAGCCGCATTCAACTGACTCACGACCAACCGCCCTAATTTTAACCTATTTACTGGGAAAACTGTAAAATTCCCCTTGAAAATAACTCGAGACCCCCCATCCATCCTAAATTTAATACTTCTGTATAATGAGTAGACCGAAAATTTTGATTCAATTGATGTTTTTTAAATGTGTAATTATGAGAACTTCAGCAAAAAATTTTATATTAGGTTACATTGGATTATTTCATAGCAAAATAATATATATTAAAGATGAAGAATTACATGTGCCAATATGTTAAGAAACATTAATGTGGAGCCAAAATATTGTTCCATCATAAAAATGGCTGATCCTGATCAACCCCTCTCATTTCAACAGGAGCATGACTGTATGAATTTATTCTGGCTGGTTTCGAGCACAGCTGTACTAGACAAAACCTACTTTACTTACCGTGTAAGATTTCTTTGGAAATAAATCATGTTAATTGTATTATTGTAGGTTAGCTTTTAACAAAATTAATTCTCCAGGCTTATAGTGCTCATATGTATGTAACTCCCAACAATGACTCCAAAAGGGATCTTGAAATTATACTTGATAATAGCACTTGATATGCCATCTTTTCAATGTTTATAATAAAACAGAAAATGATCCTTCTCATCATATTTTAATTTTATTTTCTTGAGTTCTTAGCTCTATTCTAATATATTGCTTTTTCAACCAAACTAATCTGTATAACTGAGCAGCCTGTACATCATAAACTGTATATTTCCAGCTACTTAATTATATGTACCAGGAATATAGCACTTTTTAAAGCTGACTTAATGACAATTACAGATCTATATCTATCAAAATGATAGAGTAACTTCACTACCTAGAAATATGACAGAAACAGGACAAATATTACTAATAAATGGCTCATACACAGAGCAAAACCCCTTTCCCCTATCAAACTGGCTTGCAAGAATACATGATTACATGATATGTATTTTAATTATTCCTGTAGTTAAAAAATAAAATAAAATAAAATTATTGTGTTGATCTTGTCTGACAGTGCATTATTCCTAAATTACAAACAGTACTGTATATCACTTTCCTAAAAGGTATGCATCTTCGCTAGCCAAGGGTTTCCGATCCGATACCTACTCTACAACCCTTGGCAGATTTAGTCCTATCAAACGGGAACTTTGATTGCGCCGCCTATCGCTGTAATTGAGTTAAGTCCCTTGAAGCTCTTTAATATTGTCCAATGAAAATAGCTGTAACATACGTAGATCAATATGACGTTTGAAACAATATGGCGACCTCCATGTGGAATATATCCTTAAAAGTGGTAGAAAATATCGTTCTTCGTGGATTTTTAGTCAAGAGTTTGATACTACTTTCTACTTGTTGCCGTATCAATTATTATCAATGAGCCGTGACATTTGATTGGTTTAAATTGATGCATCTAAAATGCGGAACACGGATTTATGCGGTACTTTCAATAATTCTTAAAAACATATATAATTAGAAGAAAAAAAATCAAATTAATTATTGCCTTGTTTTTTTTAAAGCATAGATCACGTCCTAACTTTCATCCCTTGTAAATATTACTTTTCTTTTGCATAAAACACGAACAGACTTTGATTCAGCCGAAAATCGTCGATTAGTAAAAACCTTGCGTAGACTCGGACTTCGCAGCCAATCAAATT
>PRKT01000026.1:1312064-1353385 GCA_003671525.1 Saccostrea glomerata
AACGTTACAAAAGATATTTTAGCAAGCAAAGCACTGTGCATGAAATTTGTTGAAAGCAGTACACATTTTGCACAGCAACTGAGTTTGTTTCAAGTAAGTAAAGCAGACCAATTCATTAATTTGTAGAAAGCAGCACACATTTTCACAGTAAATGAGTTTGTTTCAAGCAGCAGCAGCACAATGAATTACAGCATCAGTTGAATGGCTCGGCGCAAACGCCACATGGCCGAAACCTTTGGAATCTATAGGTTTTGGTCACCCCATAAAATGGGTAAGCCGCATTCAACTGACTCACGACCAACCGCCCTAATTTTAACCTATTTACTGAGAAAACTGTAAAATTCCCCTTGAAAATAACTCGAGACCCCCCATCCATCCTAAATTTAATACTTCTGTATAATGAGTAGACCGAAAATTTTGATTCAATTGATGTTTTTTAAATGTGTAATTATGAGAACTTCAGCAAAAATTTTTATATTAGGTTACATTGGATTATTTTATAGCAAAATAATATATATTAAAGATGAAGAATTACATGTGCCAATATGTTAAGAAACATAAATGTGGAGCCAAAATATTGTTCCATCATAAAAATGGCTGATCCTGATCAACCCCTCTCATTTCAACAGGAGCATGACTGTATGAATTTATTCTGGCTGATTTCGAGCACAGCTGTACTAGACAAAACCTACTTTACTTACCGTGTAAGATTTCTTTGGAAATAAATCATACTAATTGTATTATTGTAGGTTAGCTTTTTACAAAATTAACTCTCCAGGCTTATAGTGCTCATACAATGAAGCGCATTGAAGTGGTAAAATTTTCCGTTTGGATGGAACGTTTTGAGCTATCTTTAGACACGCCCATTTCTTTAGAAAGGAAAAATCGGTCAGACGATTCAATCGAATTCCTGTAGAACAGGTTTGTCATAAATATAATAGCCAAAGTTACATTCCTCCCAAAGCCGGAGGAAACATTGTCCAATGTTTCATAAAATAAAACGCATTCAGTATTCACTAATACATGTCCAACCACAAGTCCATGTGTTTTGACAAATTTCTTCATCGGTACTAAAATACCTTCCATATTAGTACTAGGAATCACTCTGGATTTTATCACAGCTTCGTGTCTCGCCGGAATTACAATATTCTCCACTGAACGAACACGACAGCTAATCTCTGCATTCTCGCTTGTGTGCACACATCCCATCATCAAGTTGTGATTCCGATAATCCCACTGACATTCGTATTTCATCATAAAGTCTTTTCCAATCAGGTTACACTTCACGCCGCCCACAAATACTCGAAAATAAATATCTGTCTGCCCAAAAGTTAAAATCATGTTAGCAGTCCCTATAACATTCATTGGTCTTCCGTCTGCAGTCTCAAATTTCTTTCTCACTTGCTCCAGTACAGGTCTGTTCTGAGGAAGAATACTATAACAGACGTCTTCAGAGATGAAAGTATTTGCCGCACCAGTGTCGATTTTCCACTCTACTTCTGTTCCCTCTAATAAGCCTTTTACTGTCATATCGGGCTTTCCATCCACCACTACACAAGATTGAGTTGCGCAGTTAGGCTGTTCCTCCATTTGTTTCAAATCAGTGTGCGTTTCATCAGTTTGCGTTTCTGCAAATGCCATGTGATGTTTCACATGTACATCAACTGTACTAGGCTTCTCCTGTTCTATGACCGACGCATGGCCTACTGCCTCGGGCGATCCTGGTTTAACTGTTGGCTTCTGCTGGAGACATGGCTCCTCCGGATACCAGTTCCGGAATTAGGTCTTACATTCTTAGGACAATCTCGCATCAAATGCTGAGTCGAATTACACTTGAAACACCTTCTTGTTGATTTCATTGAACTTGTAAATTTATTTTCCGGGTTAAGTCTGTTTTCCTTGACTTCATATACTTGCGGTGCGTACAGTTTGTGCTTCCTGTTTTCTGTGAATCTAATGCACTCCTCCTGCATGGCTACAGTTAAAGCCTCAGAGAGCGTCTTTGGACGTGTTCGCTTCACAGCGAGCCTAAAATCCTCGTTTGAGCTGCAATTGTCCAGGAAAGTCTTCAGAGAACTTTCCGTTACAAAATCCCGATTATCAGGGAAAGCACGCCTGTATAAATCCTCAGTTGCTTGACCAAAATCCCTAAAAGTCTCGTTTTCCTTTTTATGGCGTAATTTAGCTTCCGCAATGTAACTTTCTTTTAAGGCAGTATGTCCAAATCTCTGGTTCAAGGCAGTCTTAAGAGAATTGTAATTTTGTAATGTATTCTCGGGTAGTCCGTATGCATACCCAGATAGCAAGCTGACGTTGGGCCGATGTTGGCATTTGGTTGGTAGATCGGCTACATGTCGCGGTTGGCAGAACGATATTGGGCCAACATCGGTCCGACATAAGTTGACATATGAAGCAGAATTTATTCAACAATTTTTTTATTGGAAGAATGAAATACTCTTCATTGCCTTCAACTTTATAGTCATTAAAGCAACGACGTATTATTGAATAATAATAGTTTTTTATTATTCATATGTCGCCTCGATATATCCCAGTGAACTTGAAATAGAGGACACCATACTGCGTACAGAAAATAAGGGTAAAAAAGTAACAACTAAATTGTAAAACAGAGGGGAAGACTTCAGCTCTTTCAGTTCTGCTTTTTTATGTATCAGTATTCTACCATTATCTGCATATAGGGCTTTTGTAAAGTCGTGATTTACTTTTATATTATTTTAATTATCTGTAATTATTCTTAATTGTTTCATTTAGAGCCCTATGTTATATTATGTTTATTTATAGTACAGATACCCGTTGCTCCTTGTGAGCAGCGGCTGTGTTACTTATATAACTGACCCAGTTAAGAGCGTTGCTCTTCGTGAGCAACCTACTTTTTATATATATAGGGGAGTAAAGGTTTCTGGGTGAGAATAAAATAGTAGATGCATAGGAGAAGTATAATAGATAGAGATGTAGTTTATTTAATTTGGTCAGTGCTGTTCGAGGATATTTTATTTTGTGCATTCTGTTGGACTATTAAAATTTGAGATCATGTAAATAAATTGTAAAACGATAACCAGGTGTTTTCACTGAAGCAACACTTTACTGAGGAAGCATGGATTAATTATTAACTTAATTCACTGGATTAAAATATTGTGTGCCGTTTACCGCTCGACGGCGCTACAACTGGTGGCCAGCGGTGGGATTTTTCAATTCCGATTGGATATTATTATTCTGGTGGGACTTAATTATTCCGGTGATATTCTAATGGTGATGGAATTCTAGTGATACATGTGTGATTTTAATATTTGTGAAGGAATATTCATATATCTGTGAAATACTTGTGAATTATGGAATTTCCAAGGAATCATCCGCATCAGAGACTGGCGTACATCTACGACTATGATGATTCTGGGAATAAAGTTCTAGTCAGGATTGAGCGGTTTGACTTAAGAAAGGAGTGTCCAAGGAGTGTCCAAATTGCTACAACATGTTTATAAAAACAGAAAATCGTCACAGTTTGCAAATTGGATTGAAGGAATTGTGCGACATTTTTACCGATGTCCGGCATGTGGGTGCCGCATTAAAATTCATGCGTAATGAAATGTGATGTGAATAATGTGAATATTTCGCCAAACTGGATTTATTTGTTACTTTTGTGTATGTGACTCATGTGTTGATTGCTATAACATTAATCTGGAATTAGCCGGGACATGAGAAATTAAAAATGGAAACTATGAGAACCCCCGAGACACCAAGAGCGCCGAGAACTCCCGCAGTGCGCCGAAATTTACTAACAGAATTTGATGATGCTGATGCTACAATGCAAAGAAGTCCGGAAGTTGAATTCGATTTGGAGACACCTATTCAGTCTGAAGTAGGGCTGGAAATCGCAGATCAAAATGAACAAAATGTAGGATGGGGAGGCTTCCTAAAATACTGGATTTTAGTGATCGTGTTGTGCATATCAGTGATATTGGGAATTTATCAATTAATTCCTAAAAATCTAGTGATAGAGTTTACGCGGGAATTTCAATTCATAGTGATTTTACTTTTCCTGACCGCACTAGTGATTAGTATTCTATGGAAAATGTGCTATAGCAGAGGACATACAACGGAACGCACAAGACAGCCTGTAACCAGCACGACAAGGCGTAAAACACGGCCTATCATGACACCAAGTTCGGATTCTACATATTTACCACCCAGGGAGCAAACTGGTCATGTTGAGATGCACATTCCTCTAAAACGAGTATTTAAGGGGGACGGATCTTCAATCTGGAGTGAATTCATAAGATACTTTGAGAATGTCGCAAATTTAAATCAGTGGACTCAACAGCGTATGAGACGAATACTGCTTACTACCCTCCGGAATCAGGCAGAGGCATATGCATACGGACTACCCGAGAATACATTACAAGATTACAATTCTCTTAAAACTGCCTTGAACCAGAGATTTGGACATACTGCCTTAAAAGAAAGTTACATTGCGGAAGCTAAATTACGCCGTAAAAAGGAAAACGAGACTTTTAGGGATTTTGGTCAAGCAATTGAGGATTTATACAGGCGTGCTTTCCCTGATAACCGGGATTTTGCAACGGAAAGTTCTCTGAAGACTTTCCTGGACAATTGCAGCTCAAACGAGGATTTTAGGCTTGCTGTGAAGCGAACACGTCCTAAGACGCTTTCTGAGGCCATAACTGCATCCATGCAAGAGGAGTGCATTAGATTCACAGAAAACAGGAAGCACAAACTGTACGCACCGCAAGTATATGATGTCAAGGAAAACAGGCGTTTAATCCCGGAAAATAAATTTACAAGTTCAATAAAATCAACAAAAAAGTGTTTCAAGTGTAATTTAAGTCAGCATTTGATGCGAGATTGTTTAAGAATGCAAAACCTAATTCCGGAACTGGAATCCGGAAGAGCCATGTCTCCAGCAGAAGCCAACAGTTAAACCAGGATCGACCGAGGCAGTAGGCCATGCGTCGGTCAGAGAACAGGAGAGGCCTAGTACATATGATGTACTTGTGAAACATCACATGGCATTTGCAGAAACGCAAACTGATGAAACGCACACTGATTTGAAACAAAAGGAGGAACAGTCTAACTGCGCAACTCAATCTTGTGTAGTGGTGGATGGAAAGCCTGATATGACAGTAAAAGGCTTATTAGAGGGAACAGAAGTTGAGTGGAAAATCGACACTGGTGCGGCAAATACTTTCATCTCTGAAGAGGTTTATTATAGTATTCTTCCTCAGAACAGACCTGTACTGGAGCAAGTGAGAAAGAAATTTGAGACTGCCGACGGAAGACCAATGAATGTTATAGGGACTGCTAACATGATTTTAACTTTTGGGCAGACAGATATTTACTTTCGAGTATTTTTGGGCGGCGTGAAGTGTAACCTGCTTGGAAAAAACTGTATGGTGAAATACGAATGTCACTGGGATTATCGGAATCACAACTTGATGATGAGATGTGTGCACACAAGCGAGAATGCAGAGATGAGCTATCGTGTTCGTTCAGAGGAGAATATTGTAATTCCGGCGAGACACGAAGCTGTGATAAAATCCAGAGTGATTCCTAGTACTAATATGGAAGGTATATTAGTACCGATGATGAAATTTGTCAACACACATGGACTTGTGGTTGGACATGTATTAGTGAATACTGAAAACAGCGTTATATTTGTGCGTGTTTTTAACCCAGGAGACAAAGCAGTTTATGTTAAGGAAAACACAGAAATTGCGTAAGTGAAACCTGTTAATTACGTCAGTGACGAGGTGCGGAATTCAGATGTGTGCAACATAGAAACTAGACACAATTCTGAGGATATTCCTGACTTTCTGAGGGAAATGTATCATGAAGGATGCAAACACCTAACCCCACAACAAGCAGTTAAATTCAAGCAGTTTTTACTTTGTCGGAAATCTGCATTTGCCGACCCCGAAATGCCACTGCAGCGCTTAAATGTTGGAGAACATCGGATTAACTTGAATGATGAAACGCCATTTAAAGAACCCGTAAGGAGAGTACCAATATTTAAGCGAGAGATATTGGATGCGGAGATTAATAAACTGAGAACACAAGGGTTGATTGAAGAATCAGTAAGTCCTTGGTCATCTCCCCTTGTACTAGTGCAAAAGAAAGACAAGACTTGGAGATTGTGTGTGGATTATCGGCGTCTGAATGCTCAAACCATTAAAGATGCCTATCCTGTCCCGAGAATTGCGAAAGATTTAGAGGCGTTATCCGGATCTACATGGTTTACTTCACTTGACCTTAATATGGCTTATCATCAAATCCCAATGCGAGAGTGTGACAAGGAGAAAACAGCCTTTGGAACTCCACGGGGAGGACTGTATCAATATACAGTCATGCCTTTTGGACTGTGCAATGCCCCCGCTACTTTTCAAAGAGTAATAGAGCAAACTTTGAGAGGATTACAGTGGCACATAGCAGTATTGTATTTAGACGACATCATTGTGTATAGCCGAGAATTTGAGGAGCATTTAAGGAACTTGAGTTTAGTATTTGATAGATTAGAGAATGCTAATTTAAAATTGAAGACCAAGAAATGCAGTTTCTTTAATCATGAAGTGAGTTTTCTAGGACATATAGTATCTGCAGAAGGAATCAAAACAGACCCAAGCAAGACAGAATCTGTAGTGGACTGGCACATTCCACGGAACGTTACAGAATTGCGTAGTTTTCTGGGATTGGTTTCGTATTACAGGCGTTTTATCAAAGACTTTGCAAAAATTGCTAAATGCCTTCACGAACTTACAAGTAAAAATCAACCATGGAATTGGACTTCCGAATGTGATGAAGCATTTAATCACCTGAAATCAAAGTTAGTGAGTGCACCTACCCTAAGTTACCCGGATATAAACGGAGGAGTTTTTATTTTGGATACGGATGCCAGCAGTGACGCAATAGGAGCAGTGTTATCACAGATTCAGGACGGACAGGAAAAAGTGATAGCCTACGGAAGTCGTACTCTTACAAAAACTGAGAGAAATTATTGTATTTCGCGAAAAGAAATGTTAGCACGTGTTTACTTCATAAAACATTTCAAACATTACTTGCTTGGACGAGAATTCATTCTGAGGACAGATCACGGATCGCTTCTGTGGCTACATAAGTTAAAAGAACCTGACGGACAGATCGCTCGTTGGCTTCAACAATTAGCTTCATATACGTTTCAAATTCAGCATAGGCCTGGAAAACGCCATGGAAACGCGGACGGATTAACTAGGATTAATACCCAGAATGGACAATGTAAACAATGCAAAATGAATGTGACAGAGGAGCCAAGTGATACAAAATATTATCACATAGAGGACTTGCGGAAATTAGCTAACAGTGAAGATCACGAGGCTTGTAATTACGTGTGTGACATTAAAATGCTATTTCCAGAAACGGATCAGGAAACGAATCTGTGTTATTTAAGTGATAATTCGCAACCTCTCAGGACCTCGAAACGTATTCCAAATCGGCCTGTGCAAGCTAAACCTAGGAAACAGCCTGAAACATCGTTGTGTTTAGACAATATTAGAGAACTTCAGTTGACTGATGACAATATATCACCATTTCTGAAGTGGGAAGAAGACCCGGATTTTCCAAACCCAGCAATAGATTCAGTGTCAAGTCTTGGTTTTGAGAGCAAATTTCTATATTCACGATGGGAATTACTGACTGTAAACCAAGGTGTTTTGTGTATTAAATGGATTGAGGACAGCAAAGAACGCTTAAGAATCGTAGTGCCTCGGAAATTACGGGACGCTGTAATGTGGAATTTTCATGATGCTGTGACAGCTGGACATTTAGGAGTAAGACGCACATATGAAAAACTTAACCGAAGCAATTATTACTGGCCTCATTTACGGAGATATGTTCAGGATTATATTTCTTCGTGTGATATTTGTGAGGAACGGAAAAATCCATACAGGAAGAAAAGGAGCTATATGAAAACTTATGTGAGTGGTGTTAAATTCGAAAGAGTTGGTGTAGATATAGCTGGACCGTTTCCGAAATCAGCAAATGGATTCGTATATATTCTAGTGCTTTCGGATTATTTTACTAAATTCATGGAAATATTTCCCCTTAGGAATATTGAAGCCGAAACAGTAGCTGAAACTATGTTTAGAGGATGGATTAAACGCTACGGATGCCCGCAAGAAATACACTCAGACCAAGGTGTCCAATTTGAGAGTCAGTTATTTCGGGAAATGTGTAAATTCCTGCAAATCAACAAAACACGCACCACGTCTTATCATCCGTAATCCGATGGAATGATTGAAAGACTAAACAGGACCATCAAAGATATGCTATCTAAGTATATTTCAGTGAATCAAACGGACTGGGATAAATTCATAGATGGAATTGTGTTTGCGTATAACAGCACTGTGCATGAATCAACAGGATTAACACCGTACAGAATGGTGTTTGGCGAGGAAATGACTCTTCCAGTGAATCTAATGACAGAAAATTTGGACAGTGATGAAGAGAGAATGTTCGGAAATACAGCGGAATATGTGCGTAATCTAGAGAAAAGTCTGTGCGAAATGTATGACATTGTGAGAACTACAACTAATCAAAGTTCTGAGAGACAAAAACGAGTTTATGATCGGAATGTTCGTTCTATTAATTATGAAGTTGGAGATTTAGTTCGCCGAAGCCAGCCTAAAGTTGCCGTCGGATGTAAAACTAAATTAGCCCGAAAATGGACGGGACCTTGGATTGTTGTCAAAAGACTCGGTGATGTTTTATTCCAAATAAAACATTCAGAGAAATCAAAACCAGTAGTCGTCCATTCAGACAATATCAAACTGTATCGAGGGAATAAACAATACCCGCCAAAACAAAGCCCCGAATACACGCGTGACCAGCCGGAGAGAGCACCCGCTACGCATCGCCGCACTCGATACAGCAGACGAAATCAAAACGCTTTGAAGACGCCGCCAGTACGTCCACCCGTCGCAGACGCCAGACTTCAGTCACCAGCCGCCAGCCAATCAGATTCCGAGTTGGAGAATGACACGCCCAAGATTCCCCCAACCCAGACAACCAGGCGCGGGAGGATTATAAAAAGACCGCTTTGCTTCAGAGACAATCACTTGTAATTATAATTAATATGCGTTGTGATATCTGTGGGAAAATATTTTCAAGAGCCAGCAACCTTAACTTACATGTGAAAGAACAACATGCATCTGAACTTGAGTGTTTAAAGTGTAACTTTTGCCAGAGGACATTTACCTGAATCTATAACTTACGGAGACACTACAGACTTGTTCACAAACTGGATGGGACCACATTGAGTGAAGCCATGGATCGGAAACGATATTCGGTGAAAAGACAAAGTTACGAAGAGGCTCAGAAACCTGTGTACGTCTTAAGCGAACAGTACGAGAACATTTCCTCCGACGAAGAATTTACCTCAGAGAATGACAGAGATGAACAGCCAAAACAGCAAAGTGAGCCAGATTTCTTAGAAGACATTTCGTTGGATTCGGGTGATATACCATCAGACGACTTTGTGAGGGACTTGTTGGACGCCGAGAACCTGACTCGACCTGAGGAGGAGGACATAGACGATGAGGGATGTAGTGAAACCCCCGAGAGTCGCGTGGATTACGAAACCATGTCCGAGCGTGAAGAAAGTGACAATGAACACAACAATGTGACACAAGTTAAATCAACGATTTGTTTGATTCTTAATAAAGTGACCACTACCTTTCCAGATGGAAAAATTGAAGTTAGTAGGGACTCGCAAATCTTATATTCCGAAGACATTAATCCGGAAAACGTGGACTTGAATTCTGTGGCCAGTGAAGTGTTCGAGAGGGTGCAAGAACATTTCCGAGAAGGGAACACGCGGGTGATGAGAGGAGACTTTTCTATGTAAATGTGACTTTGTAAATATCAACTTGTATATATATTTATTTGATTTGTTGTATCTGCTATTGATAAGGCAGCACTGATAATTATTTCTAAATACTTCATACTTTTTCTTTTGTACGGAACCAAAAGCTAAGAAAGGGGGAGTTGTAAAGTCGTGATTTACTTTTATATTATTTTAATTATCTGTAATTATTCTTAATTGTTTCATTTAGAGCCCTATGTTATATTATGTTTATTTATAGTACAGATACCCGTTGCTCCTTGTGAGCAGCGGCTGTGTTACTTATATAACTGACCCAATTAAGAGCGTTGCTCTTCGTGAGCAACCAACTTTTTATATATATAGGGGAGTAAAAGTTTCTGGGTGAGAATAAAATAGTAGATGCATAGGAGAAGTATAATAGATAGAGATGGAGTTTATTTAATTTGGTCATTGGTTCAAGGATATTTTATTTTGTGCATTCTGTTGGACTATTAAAATTTGAGATCATGTAAATAAATTGTAAAACGAAAACCAGGTGTTTTCACTGAAGCAACACTTTACTGAGGAAGCATGGATTAATTATTGACTAAATTCCACTGGATTAAAATATTGTGTGCCGTTTACCGCTCGACGGCGCTACACTTTTGTTTCCAAATTAATTCGATACTCAAGAACATGCTCTTGGTACTAACACTTTTTAAACCGAGGAAGGCTTGTCACAAATATATTCATGTTACAGGAATCTCAACCTCAAACAAATCAGCAAATCGTTTGCTTGTTGTTGTTTAACGTCCCTCTCGAGAATTTTTCAATCGTACTGCGAAGCCACCAATTGCAGGTGGAGGGATGCAAATATTTTACTTATACATATTATACATTCTGATTGTACACAAAAGTACTCTGAAGTTTATATTAAAAAGATGGTCAAGTTTCTGATTGACAATATCTTTGTGGTTTTGGGGGACCATGTCCTTAAACAATCTTTTGCAGTTACCATGGGTACCAATAGCACCCCGTTATTAGAAGAGCTATTTTTGTATTTATATGAAGCAGAGTTTGTTCAAAGCTTTTACGTGAAAGAAGCTTGCTTTGGCCCTCAATTCGACGTTTAGATATATCGACGACGTATTGTCAATTAAAAATTGTCATAACAGTCCTTTGTAGCTACAATATATCCAGGTGAATTTGAGATAAAAGATATCACAGAGTCTGACACATCTGTTTCATACTTGGCTTTTTTACTTGCAAAAGACCTCAACAAACAAGCTCTATGATAAACGTGATGACTTTAACTTTTCAATCATCAACTTCCTTGATTATACAGCAATATATCTTTGTCAATGGACAACATTTCAACAATTTTAGCTTTAAAATTCATAGAGCGCAAGTTTGTTCAGGAACAATATTGACATAATTCATTGATATTATCATTCTACACATTATTTTAAAATATTGATCCTGAACACACATGCGCTTGGTGACTTTTACTTTAAATATCGACGAAATATGTACATTTTTCTGTAAAATTTATAAAAAACTGAAATTTACGTCATGTTTGTGACGTCATTACGTACATATGGTGTCTTTACTTATGAAAATATTCAGTGCTTTGAAGTCAGCATATACTCCCCTGTTTAAGAACTTAATTAAATATATCTCCATCAAAGTTTGATTTGAGGGGCAAATATTGGTTATTACCGAATAAAGTTCTTTCAATGAAAAGGTGATGGAGAGTTGTTGATGCAAAAATTGGTTGGGAGGGGGATGCTTTAACAGTCATATGTTACTTAGTAAAGTAAAAAGATAAACATTTAACATTTTTTCAAATCTCTGATGTTCTGAAAATAGAGTTTAGCCTTACTATATTCATTGTTGAAAATCATTCGTAAAAAAAAAATCAAACATTTGTAGATTACTGCTTGTTGCGTTTCTTTTGCGTTTCATTATATATAAGAATTATATCTCGATACGGAAGAGCATGTTCTACACATTGTACGTATGAGCAATTTAAGACTAAAGTATCAGTCACATTATCTAGCGATAGGGTATAGGATGAGAAACCGATGCGTTTTTTGATGAAAATGGAGTAGTTGCCGCCCGGGCACCACTAGTGATCGGAAGGTGACTGAGGCCATTTTGTGAATCGGTGGGGTCATCAGTAGGACATAATTCGTAGTTAAAATTCAGCGATGTCACCAACGATGCCTCACATCGCTCCTCATCGGCAACCCATCATTAACACATCTATCACATATCGGCCGATGTATGGCCGAGCATCGTCCAATATCCGTTGAATCTGAGGTCATCGGGGGGTTGAGTGGTGTCCAACAGATAACGGCCGTTCATCGGTCGATGTTCGACCAAACATTGGACCGACGTACAAACGATGTTCACCAATGTATGAGCGATGTAAAATACTTCGGCCGATTACCCTGGAACATCGTTTTATGATAAGTAATGCATCGCTGGGCCTTTGTAAGTCCGACAGGCAACCACGTCATTTTTATAAAAAAAAAAAGCATTGGTTGTCCATCGTATACCCCATTGCTTGATAATGTGACTGATACTTTAAGGACTACTAGACCGATGTGGACCGATGTTGGGGCATCGCTCACACCACCGATTACCAGCGATAACCACCGGTCTACAGCCACCGGCCGGGAAATGTGACCTAGGCATAAGGGAAACAAACTTTTGATGCATGAATTGATATATATTTTTTGAACGGAATAAACATAAATAATTGATCTGTAAGATATAAAGTTATCTTAAGTATTCTTTTCTGCTTAGATATGCGCCATTTGTTGTTTTAATGCACTTCTATACAAAATTTTGCACACATGTTCAACATTGAGTCACAATTTTACAAAATTCTGCCACTTTACCTCGCAAACATTACCTTCGTCACCTATCTGAGTATAGATCTATGAAAAATATTGCTGACTTTTAAAGAAAAAAAAAGATTTTCATGTTATTTATCCAAGACATAGGTGTTCTTAGGAATTATTGTGACTGCTCCGTGTTGCCCGATACTCGTGTCGGCCGATCAAGTTCTTTCAGCCGACAAGACCAGTAAAATTTGGTCGCCAGACAGTAGGACATTTTTTTCCGAATTTCCTCAATTCTGGTGGAATTTCGTCAAATTTGAGATACTTTTCACTTCGGGAAACAATGCACACGGTTGCCTATCTGAGATTTTTATACACAAGATGCATTTGATACCTGTGTATAAAATATATAAATTTGGAAGATAGGCAATCTTGTGCTCTGTGTTTTCTGAAACAAAATGTGCTGAAAAATCTATGAAAATTTGCATAAAAATGAGAGAATTCGAAAATTGATGTATTTTCTTACCTTCCTGTGACCCCTGTGTAATACGAAACTTAGAACCAATACCCATTTTGTGTCAGAGGTGACAAGAGCTTTATATTATAAACTGTTGAATCATTCGAAAAGACACCCTAAAGTAGGGGCCAAAAATGGGTCTTACCCTGTTTTGTCCTTAATAATATCTTGATGTTTCAATTGCTGTAGTTGAGATCAAATCTATGTAAATTTCCATGGGAGGGGTCTTCATACTAAAAGACCATAAAAAAGTTGGAATTTTCCAAGACTGGACTTTTGCCTAAATTGAGAGTAATTGAATACATTTTTGATGATCAAATCGTGCAAGAAATATACGAAATTCTTATTGACCCTCTCTACACCAATGCAAATGTTTTTGGACATTGAAAAATATATTCTATAAAGGCGTTGATATTGAGCTTATTCATTTAATTTTCCCTGTCTGGTACGTGGCATTTACCCCCAGGAAAAATAATCAAACACAACACAGTATCAGTGAAAGAAAATCACTGTTGTTTACTTCCACAGTGAAAATACATGCAAATAACATGTTCAGTTAATTTATCTTGTCCTTTTAAAATTTTAAGAATACTTGAATCGATTACAAATTGTATAATATTCTGTGAATTTCTATTTTTAAGAATTTAGATCTAGAGCAGATCACTCTAACTGCAGAAAAATACCAAAGAATCAGAACAGAATTCTTTAGTGTGCAGTGCAGGGTTATATTTGAGGGTATTCAGTGAAATTTTAAACGTAATTTAACCAAACCCCGCATCCGAAACCATATAGATATGTTAATTCTATTATCTCTAATGGCATTAAAACTCAATACACTAAAACTCGATACATGTGTTACCTGCTGTTAGTAATTACCTACAGAGGACAGTCCGAGGTCACTTAAAAAGTTTGTACCCCTGTCATTCTATAATTAGCTCTGAAACTGATATATGTTCTCTTGTAAACAAAATAGCTAATAAACTCTGGTATATCGTGATTTAGATTGCCGAAATATTGGTTTTATATTTACAAAACTAATAATTTTGTTACATCATTGAACATCTTTTTTCTATAAAGGGTGTTGTTTCTTCATCAATAAAAATTGGAACTCAGTAATTTACTAACTTGTAACTTTATTATTGGTCATTTGCAAAGTTATTGTTTTTTAAACACATTCTGATTGTAAACACAAGTACTCTGAAGTTGATAGTTAAAAGATGCTGAATTGGGTATTCAAAAGTTGTTTGAGATTTGATCGACAATATCTATGTTTTTTCAAAGCAGATCCTCCAGCAAAGTGTTTAAATTCGATTCGCTTTATAGTAAACCTGGTGACTTTTACTTTTTGATCGTCTACTATCCTTACCTAAACAACGAAACCCCTATCATGACAAGGAGTGCATTGCGCGTTTGACTGGTCATCAGGGGATACTTACACCTTCATGCCAGCTGATCTCACCTCTCGATTTTTTTTAAAGGTCCGTGTTAGCTCTGCTCCTAATTTTTATTGTTTGAATGGATTTTTGAGCTTGAAAACTGTTCATAATCTTCAAATATAAATAATACAAGGCGTGGACTGAAATTCCAATTAGGATTTTGTTGAACAATTTTTTTTTATTAAGAGTATTGTTTTTCTTTTATTTACTCATATCAAGAAAAAACCCACAACATTTGAGATTACCTCATATATTGATCAGAAAGAATCAGTATGATTTTATTTGCTTTTATTGATTACTTCAAAAGTGATTTGAGAAAAAATCGTAAGTCTGAAGTATAAAAATACATATGTTGTTCAAGAATCAATAAGATTGATAAAATTATAATATATGTAGATGAATATTAATCAAAAGATGCACGTTTGTGTAATAAAAATAATATCTGTACGTATGAAACATTATTTGCCAATTATACTGTAACGTTAATGCAGTTATAGTTGAATATTTACATTTGCAAATGTTTTCCTTAATATAACACTACTAAAAGCAAGCGTTTTTATAACTGTATAAATACAGGAACGGGGTCAAGAGGTCATAGATGTTCGTATGGATAAACGTTCGACGTAATATCTCAGTGACGCCATAAAGGGTCGACGCGCGTTCAGTGGATTAAATACATGCCGTTGGGTTTGAAAAATAATGCAATTCACACGTTAAAAGTCACAATCAGGCAAATTTAAAGTATGAATAAGTCACAAATGTAAATATAAGTATTGAAGTATCATTTTTCAAATTTTCATTGGGATGTAAAACGGGTTGGCACATGATCAAAAAATGATACCTTATTTCTTAAATATTAGCATGATCCGTTCTAAATGCTGAACTAACAATTATTTATTTAATCAATTAAAGATATCAATTTTATGCACTTAAATAAAACGATATCAATTCTATGCACTTAAATAAGTATCATAGGTACATGTTACAGATGGGATTAGCTAGGACGTGGCGTCCTAGCTAGTTTATTGACGTTGAAGATCTCGCCATGGACATGGAAACAGCTGGCACTCACTGTGTAATGCATGTTGTCCAGCAACGAATTGATTCAGAAAATCTTCTTGAAGACAGATAGCATTTAAATTTGAGATGGTCAACATCTAAATAATTCATTATTTTTTAAAATATGATTCTGATTTTCGGTCATCTATCCCTCTATGGTATGTAAGTACGAGGGCTGTTCAATAAATAATGTCCTCGGTGCTCGGAAAGAAGCAAAAGACGCTTTTCACGGATTTAGTCTTCATGATTAAACTTATTATTCTCTTTTGATTAAAACACCTGTCCGTAACATTTTTTATAGAAAACTCCTTCACTCTCCAGGGCGTGCGGGTTTGGACGCTGTCATGAAGAAAATTAGTGTAGTGGATTCCTGGTTCTGGGTCCTTCCTCTAATAAACCTTTCGATTATTTTGCAAAAATTTGCTTTCTAGACTCCTCCGGAAATCAAACTGTCTCTCCGAATACGAATTTGAACAACAACAATAACACAAATATTTAAGGAAATTGCATATAAATCGGTCTTTGTGCTCTTGCAATTCTTTGCTCTTGTCAGACCTTCGCTGTTTTTATCAAGTACATCTTATGGTAAATTTTGTTTTGAGGCTTTTAAGCAATAGATTCAAGTTTCATTATCTGTTTGAATATCAAACAAACGTGGATAACTACAATTACTGATATGTTAAAATAATTGTTAAAACATGCTACCGTTTTCACTTATTTTTCAAAATATAGGTTGACCTTTGAGTATTAAGCTTTTTTACCGTCAAACGTTTCTTAAAACAGTGTAAACCACTCCCGAAGTGATGTCTATAAAATTTGCTATGTGTCTTAAGGTCAATCATACATCTTCAAATATTATTTGTTGAAATTTGGCAAACAGTACATAAGTTTATATATTTTTTGTTGGCAAGGAAGGTACCCATTTTTGATGCCCATTATATAATTTTTTATCATTGAAGTCCACCTGCTCATTTGTCTATAAAACAGGCATTGGTTGCTGTAAACTTTACATATTTCAGTGAATATTTCATTGGGATTTTTAACAAGTCTTATAGCAGCTTTAATGAAGCTTTTACATGTATTTTCACTTTCGTTTGCTGATTCTTTACTATTCATTTATAATGCAGTGTCTCGAATAGCCCTTGTTTTCCAGCTTCTCACAATGAAACAATGTTATGAAAAGTGGTCACATAAACTGTTATAAATTCATTTAAGATTCAATATTGAGACAAATTCAAGCTTAATGTCATATGATATCTGTATTGTATGTCATACAATTCAGGACATTATTAATTGAACAGCCCTCGTATATTAGAAAAAAAAACATTTTGAAAAAAGTATAAGAAACCATTAGTATTGTACGTCTCAAAATTGAAAAAATCGCAAGTTTAATATAGATTTATATACATGATTTTACTGTAATGAGAGAAGGCAATTCTTGCTGTTCGCAGTTTGTATAAAGTATACCAAGCACTAGTTATTGAAAATATCATTTATTGAAACTATCAAATTTCTAAAACTACATAGACTCATGTAACATTTAATTGGCTGGGCTTTACACAGAATATAAAGTAAATGACAAATTGACTAGTTAAACATGCTGACTAGTCACATGACATAACTTTTAATAATCACATGTCGAAAATAGCCCAGTTAATAGTGCAATGGTAAAAAAAGGTAGTGTACATTTTTACAAGATTGTAAAGATTGAAATTCAATGGCAAAAAATCATCTATGATATTTTTACTTAAGATGTCAAACACCTTTAAGATTGTTCTACAACAATGTTTCACCACCTCTCTATTCAATCGAAACCTTATTTAGTTACCTAACAGATAAGCCGGACATAATCAAAAGATGATATATTTCTTTGACATAATCACACACCTGCAGACTCTTTTTTTCAAAACGTAGATGAAATCGACAAGGGTCATTTTTCAGTTTCAAAAGATTCTGATGCATTATTCATAGCTCTTATATAATTTGCAATGAACACATCAACAGATTAAAGTACGTTATTTTGAATATTTTCAACCTCAAAGTTTATAAACCTATTCCTAATGAGTCATTTTATTATAAATCGTACTATTCGAAAAAACATCGCCCATATTTTCAAAAAAATGTAAGAATATTGAAATTGAAATTGAAGAGTACAAAAATTTCAACTGATTTAAGCATAATCACAGAACTAAAGCATCTGCATTTGGTTCATTAGGCAAAACATAAATTGTTATCCAACATTAATGGCTGCAGATGTGTTAAAAACGACATAGAAATCAATTACAATGTTTTGTCCTCTGTGAATAATACAAAATTAAATATTTTTTATCGAATTAATAATTTTCCTATAGCGGTACGTTTCTAGATTCACTGGACTAAAGGATTTATTGCGATACCACTCCTAGTGTTTGCGTGTTTCCGTGTTTGCGCTGCTCCTGATTATATAATTATTATAAGAGTCTATGAACTTGAATTCTGTACGTTTTCTCCTTGATTTCACGAATAAGATCTTTTTACAGGGAAGAACGCAAATAAAATTGATCGATTGTTAAAGATTCAGCTGAAAATTTACGCTACAAATACGATATGCATTTTTTAAATTCATTTAGTACTCATAATTGCGAAACAAAAACAAATCTAACACACTGCCTTATTAATTGTAATTATTATATTGAATATTCAGATGATGATGGATTTTTCAGCTGAATCCTTAACAATCGATCAGTTTTACGAGCTTCCCTGTAAAAAGATCATTTTATTATTACAAATTATTATAGTATTATATTTACATGCTTCAGTATCATAATTTCTTATTATTTTTTTTTTTAGATTTATGCTTAGATGTTTCTCCTTAAAGAATGATTCTAAAATATCGGAAATTTGTCGGACGCTGTGCATTTATTACTGTCATATTTGCAATGTGTCGGTATATAGAATTTAGAATGATCGAAACACCATGCAAACAAATAAGAAGACTCCACCATACCACCCTCATGCCCTCTACACCAGTTTCTTCAAGGCCAGACTTTAAGAAAATGGTTCATGACTTCGATTGTCGACGGATAATTGATGGTGATGAACTGTACGTATCAGTCGTCAATGAAACAATGTTAAACAAAACTTATACATTCCTAACAGATAATCAAATGGGAGATTTGGCTCAAAACTGTGAAAGTTTCTTTAAAGAACATAGTTATGACAATTTCCACATATCCGAAGATGAACTTAAGTTCCCAATTGCTTACACAATATTAACTTACAAGGATGCCTCACAAACAGAAAAATTGCTCCGAACTATTTATCGACCACATAATATTTATTGTATACACGTGGACAAGAGATCAAATTCTTCTTTATTACATGCCTTGGATGCCATTTCAAATTGTCTTTCCAATGTTTTCATTGCTTCAAAATTAGAGGAAGTTGTGTATGCCGGATTTTCCCGACTAAAAGCGGATTTGAATTGTATGTCTGACTTACTAACTCAAACTGATGTTAAATGGAAGTATGTCATCAATTTACCATCCCAAGTTTATCCCTTGAAAACAAACGCAGAAATTGTTAAGATTTTGAAAATTTATAATGGAATGAGCAGCATCGAGAGTGTTTACGATGAGAAATCGTATTATCGATGCAACGAATCTTACACTGTACAGAATGGGAAAATGGTGTCAACTAGGAAGAAAAAAGATCCGCCACCTAATAATATCACTGTTGGAAAAGGGAGTGCATATGGTGTGTTTAGTTGGAGCTTTGTGAACTATTCAATAAATGATGTCAAAGCTCAGGTTATTTTAAATTGGCTAAATATCATCAGGCCAGGTAAATAACTTAGTGTGTCATTAGGCCAGGTAAATAACTTAGAGGTGTCATCAGGCCAGGTAAATAACTGACTGTTATCAGGCCAGGTAAACTAACTGTGTTATCAGGCTAGGTAAATATTTTACTTTGTAATCTGGTCAGGTTAATAAGGTACTCTGTTATCAGGCAAGGTTAATAAGGTTCTCTGTTATCAGGCCAGGTAAATAACTGACTGTTATCAGGCCAGGTAAATAACTGACTGTGTCATCAGGCCAGGTAAATAACTTACATTGTAATCTGGTCAAGTAAATAAGTTACATTGACAGGCCAGGTAAATAACTTACTGTGTCATAAGGCCAGGTAAATTATTTAGTGTGTTATCAGGTCAGGTAAATAACTTACAGAGTAGAGTCCGAATTCTGTATCTTGAACAACAGTATCTCCAATAACCATGGATATGTCAAAATGAGTTGGAAGTACTCCTAAGTTCTATGTATTTTAACCTCAATTTTTTCTCCCTTCTACTGAGTTCAAAATTACAAGGCTTGACGTATGTAAAATATGAGGAGGATTCATAAATTGGAGTTGGACTAAATTCATCTACATGTACAATGTACTAAGTCTAGTCATGGATGATGATTTATTTGTTAATAGATAAATGTTATTTTTGAGGAGTTTATTTTGTTTGAAACAGAGATTTTTTCATAAAGCATCTACCAGTTCTCTGTTTTAGACTTTAAATGCACTCTAAACTTTGGAAGGATGCAAGGACAACAAACAAGGACGTTTAGGTTTTTGCAAAACAAGCTAATAAGGTAAAGAAGGTGATGCTACTATGTACTGAAGCAGAACTGCATTACACAAGTCTGAGGTCATTCAAACTAAAATTTAAAAAAAGTGATTGATTTGCAGTGTTGTTTTAAATCAATAAAATATTTTAGTTATGAAAATTAGAATTTTATATAAATGAAATTTACGAATGTATCACTTCATAGGGCTAAAAATTTTCCTATTCAAGCCCCTTCATCTTCATTTCCAATACAATAATAAGGAAAGTGACAAAATATTGCTTGGCAGAAAAATATATATATACTGTACCCATAACTTCTTTCAAACGGCATTTTTTGCGTTGTATAACGCGAACGTTTCGCGTTTTATTCGCGAAAATTTTGCGTCATAACGAGAAAGATATATTTGTTTAAATAAGGCTGACTGAAATAAATTCTGTATGTCTGTCGAAATTCCACCAAAGATTTTCATTAATATTTATTCTTTATGAAATCATACATCCTGGTATTCAAATTCACACTTCTCCTTGATGTGTACCCTTTATCATTGTTCTATGAAATTTATGTGCATGTAAAACGCAAAAATTAGCGTGATAAATTATTCTTTTAAGTACAGAACTAATCTATAATTTACTGTTTGTTTTGAACATAGAAATTAAAAATATATGCCTTGATAAAATTAAATATTATAATTATTAATTATTCCTCGACCTTGTACCACATAGCTGATACATGTAGATACCGTGATGTTTCGTTAGACTATTAAAACAAATCATTAGATTCATTCTGAAATCATGAGGTTTATGAAAATTATTAAATTTGGATTTACGTTAAGTTATGCCTGACCTTGTACCAGTTTTTAGGTAGTACCGAACCTAAGGGTTTACATGTTCATGCCGAGATCATAAGATCTGAGACATATTTACGTATACAAAAAACATTTCAATTGATTTAAAAGTACTCGTGTCAATTGTAATAGTAATGAATTCATTAACATATTCGGTCTGTATATTGGAAATAAAAACATAAATGATGTAGCAATAAAATGTGGAGCAATGCCAACGATAGCTGACATACAAGGAGATGACGTATATGTAAATACCTTTAGATCATAGAAAAAGGTTACTACAGACACGAAGCATCCGGAGGGATGGAGGGTGGGGGCTGACCCATACTTTTTTCCAGACGTAACATTTACTATACGAAATGTTCATCGAAAGCCCCCCCCCCCGAAAAAGGATCTAATTTGGACAACATTTTTATGTTTTTAGGAAAGTTGTTTTTTTTTTACTCTGACTGGCTTTCAAGAATGAGAATTTTCTTATATACATTTATATATCATTGCTCCGACATGAAATATCAACAGAAGGATAAATCGTACGGTTACTAATTGGCTTAATTCAAAAACACATACCCATTATGATAGATGCTATAGTAAAACTACGTTATCTCGAACTCTAGGGGATCCATCTACTGATTATGATATATTATCAACAGTAAACTTGTCACTTCTTACTACGACGTGTATGTTTTTCGTTTTGCAGTATCAAATATTGTTAAATTAGTATCACGTATTCTTCTTTACCTTTAAAAATTGTTTTATTTAGGTGTTTCTGAGGATGCTGTCGAGGCGATAAAATTAGAAATGAAGAAAAGAAACTACGATTGTCTGGAATGTACGCTAGGTGGACCTGGTGTAGCACTGATGTCGCCAAGATGAATGACGTTTGTGTATGGTGTAAAAGAACCCTGAATCCCGAGATCCAAAACTGCTCATCATTTCATGCAAACGGTTCAGTAACTGTGAATAAATTTGAATCGTAACTATCATGGGCACTAAAACATTTATAGACGAAACACCCCTTTGCCCTTATAAGAAGAATTGGCCAATTTTAGTTATGGGCTGAATTGTATTTCATCTGCATCAAGAAGGATTGTTTCTGTGAAACGAATTCTATCAGCAATAAATTATTGTATGTACTTATTCCAAGAAAGAGTCCATTTCTTCGTATTCGTCATTTGCAGACCAGAACATTGCCAATATTGACTACTGGTTCCGACTGTCAGGACTTTCAGACATGTCAGAGACTAAGTTTTGTATGTAATGAAATTAAACTGTTTCATTTTTTGCCTGTTCTTATCTTTGAAGGCATAATAAAATTATACTGGGCGACAGCAAGGGCATAAAAACGTTAATTCGAAACGAAAGTATATTTTGCAAAAACAGCCTGAAGAGAAATACAAATCAAACAGCTCAAAATAAGTTCGCTAGACTGAATTAATTGCAGAATCGATAGACTCCGCTGCAAAATGAAAGAAAGAACAATCATTCACTTGATGAAGGTGCCTGTGTATTCAAGCCAAAAAGCCATAAAGCAAAACGCGTACAAAATAGAAGCCGAGCAAACACGGACCTCCAAAACATCAGAGATGGGATCAGGTGCCATGGAGGAGTAAGCATCCCCTGCTGACCGGTCACAGAAGGGGCATAATACCGGTAGGTACCCATCAGTTTGTTGGAGGACTTGGTTTCCGAAGACTTCATAAATGTCGTTTATAAAGAACCTCCGTATTCTTTCAATATCAAGTTACATGTAAGAGCACTTGTGTGTAGAATCAGAGTGATATGTAATGTAGGAATTTCATTTCTAAGCAAACATGAGATGTGTAATTTTCGAGTTCTTTTTTATTATTATATGAAATGCTTCGCACATGTATGCATGTTTCAATTTCTTGTGTGGAAACGTTATATAAGAGAGAAAAGTTGTACGTAAGTGAGAGCAAAAGAAACTCTGATACCGTACATACATTTAAATTTTTTAAGGAGAACAAAATTAGCATGAACATTGAAAAATTATTACCTTCAGGAAGGATTTTTGAAGTTTTGAAATTCGTTATGCAAAATATGTTTAAAAGACTCTTATATTGGGTTGCATAGAACCGTAATTTTTCTTCTCGTTTTTGTTCATATAATATGAAATAAAAATTATAATCAAACAGTGAAATTACTTTTGCGAAACTGCTTAGGAAATTATCTCAAAAAAGTTTTTTTTTAAAAATTACAGAAGTGATTAGAGTTATCGCACTTATATCGTCCAAATGATTTGTATGTAAACAGTTCGCAAGTGATATGGAACCTCAACAATTGACGGCATAATTTTTTTAATTTCTGCATCATATCATACATTATAACGCTTCTGTTGTTTTTCTTCAAAAACATCACTTTTACTCTGAGGCAAAGTTTTTATCCTTAGAGAGGGACTGCATAAGTTGACCTTATCTAATCCTTTGTGGCCTTGTATTCTCTATGATGTAACAGTGATGTTACTTTTTTAAAATTTCCTTGTGTTCAACTAAGAATTTTTATTCTAAATACTTCTTCGAGGCCCAATATTTCACAATCGAATCAGTACAATTTTCTTGTGTTTTGCTGACAAGGGATATTTAATGAAATTTTAAACGTACTCAATCCAACCTCTACATTAACATGCGTGCACCCAAAACCATACTTATATGTAAATTTTATTAACTCTAATAGTATTAAAACTCAATACGTGTGTTACCTGCTAATAGTTAGTACTTACAGAGGACAGGCCGAGGTCACTCAAAAAATTCTCTGTCATTCTATAATTAGCTCTGAACCTGGTATGTGTTTAATTTGCAAAACTGCTGATTTTATTACCATCATCGAATATCTTTATTCTATAAAGGGTGTTGTATCTTTATCAATTAAATAGAACTCGAAAATTTACTTTGTCTACTTTTGTTTAAAACAGTCTGATTGTAATGAAAAGTCCTCTGAAGTTGATAGTATTAAGATGCCGCAATGGATTTTCAAAAGATGCTTGAGATTTGATTAACTATATCTATGTGGTTTTTGAAAATCAGGTCTGTTTGAATTCCATTTACTTTATGATAAACGTGATGTCTTTCACTTTTCAATCGTCAACTAACTTTACTTATGCAGCGAAATACCCTTATTGCCTGCACAAGTGGATATACCTCCTAGCTGATTAAAAACGCTAGATCATACTGTACGCATGAACAAATTATATAAATGCGAAGAGTTACTGACCTAAAAGTTGATGAAACAAGATTGTCATACCTTTATAAATTGTTCCTATAGGAATTTATACTTTAACTAACATCTACAATGTTTGACTGAGTGGCCATAAAAATTTAAGTTTTACCTGAGTGAGATGTTGTTTTGACCTGAATGAGATATTGCTTTGATCTGAAAAAGATGTTGGTTTGATCTGATTGAAATGTCGGTTTAAATTGAGTAAAATGTTGGTTTGACCTGAGTGAGATGTTGGTTTGACTTGAGTGAGATGTTGGTTTGAACTGAGTGAGTTGTTGGTTTGACCTGAGTAAGATGTTGGTTTGACCTTAGTGACCTGAGTGAGATGTTGGTTTGACCTTAGTGAGATGTTGGTTTGACCTTCGTGACTTGAGTGAGATGTTGCATGGTTTGACCTGAGTGAGAAGTTGGTTTGACTTGAGTGAGATGTTGGTTTGAACTGAGTGAGATGTTGGTTTGACCTTTGTTACTTTAGTGAGATGTTGGTTTGATCTGAGTGAGGTGTGGTTTGACGTGAGTGAGATGTTGGACCTGTCGACGGGATATTGGACAGGTTAGCTAACAAAGAAGGCGGGATAAGCTTAATCTCATTTACATTCGTTGGTGTTCTACAGTATCGGAATATACCTAGTCTAACTCCAGTTTAAAATAGTACAAACTACATGTTTGTATAAAAAATTGAAATAAAAGGTTAACAAAACATTTGTTAATTGTGTTAACGGGCAAAATGCATTTTGCATTTGACACAGGCAAACAGTTTGGTTTATGGGTCCGACAAAATGTATGTTGCCCTCAAACCAAGTCAATTTATGTATAATTTCAAAAATCTTGCTGAACAATAGAACGATCTTGTCGGAAAATCCCGTTATTTCCCGATCATTACAAAGTGAACACTGTTGATGTAACTGGTCGACATGGTGATGTTCAATTCTCCATGGCAGCTGATCCTACCTCTGATGTTTTGGAGGTCAATGTTTGCTTTGCTCCTGATTTTTTTTTTAATTATATAAAGAGAGAACCACAACATTGGAGGTTATTTCTGTTTGCCTCATCTACGAGGGTTGTTCGATATGTATTGTGTATTGTACCACAGCGCGATAACGCCTTGCACGATTTCGTCGATATTTATACGCCTGGATAACTCTATTCAATACCTTGCCAACAGTATAAACACGAGCCTTCATCTACACATGGTTATAAAATAATCGTCATTTCAATAGAGCCAGTCGTTGACCACTGTTGTAAAAATGGTTGGGAAAAGGGTTGAGAATATTGAAGAAATTAAAGCTTATATAAAAGTTCGCACAAAACTCGGTAATTCGGTAAAGCAGATTTTTACTGAATTGGGGGAAGTTTATGGGTCTGATAAGGTATCTTATGAGACAGTTCGTAGGTGGAGACAGAAATTTCTGACTGTCACAGAGTCCGTCAAAAATGCAGCAAAATCGGGTCGACCTGTGACTGTATCAGGCAAGACAAATGTCTCAAAAGTCAAGGAAATAATTGAAAGTGATGGGAGGTACACTATTCGTGATATTGCCAAAGCTGTTGGCATATTGAAAAAAATTTCAAATTGCGTTAAAATTAGGATAAAATCAACGCACTTTGAAAAAAAATTTCAAAGTGCGTTAAATTTCGGACCAACTCAACGCACTTTGAAAATTTTTTTCAAAGTGCGTTAAGAGTCTACATCAATATATTTTACCATGGAGACACTTAACGCACTTTGAAAAAAAATCATATTTTAGTAATGGAAAGATTTTATTTGTTATTTATCTTTCAAAAAACTAACCCTTACCCTAACCTCCAATAAGAATTGATTTACTCCCGTCGAAAAGAGGAGAAGACGGGTATAAGATCTCTCAGTCCAAATCTTTATCTTCCAATACATAGGTGTCGGTAACAGACGGGGGAGGGGAGATATAAACCCTAAAAGGGTAAGCTGCATTTTCAATGCTTATACGATGTATCTATCCTTCCAAAATAAGTGGGGGGGGGGCCCTTCGCCCGGTCTCGATGTCTATGCTATACTCAAAACATTCATATAATTCAGTATTTACCTAAATGATATGACGTTGAAAACTTTCAATATTAAATGAGTTAATTAAAACAGATGAAAAATAGAAAGTTTTAAGTACAGTAAAACGCATGAGAGGGAAAAATTTTTCATAGTTTTGAACAATCAAATTGCCCACTTTTTATTATGATAAATGCTAAGTTGCTTAAAGCTGTTCACTGTTAGTGCCCCCTTTACACCTTTAGATCTACTTATCAAAGACTAGAATAAAAAAAAAAGAAACGAATTAATGATCTTAAACAATCGTCACTCTTTTTTCAAGACCCTTTTTCTCTTTTATTTTATGAAAACCTCATATACTAAAAACGTCAATATCTCAGGTCCTGAAGTGACTTTATCATTAAAAAGTTATCCGACTATGATCTGTTATTTATCATACCGATTATTTGTAGGAATATTGATCAATCTTTACATTTTTTTCAAAGTGCGTTAATATGGTCGATGTTAAAGCACTTTGAAAAAAATTAAGTTTTTCAAAGTGCGTTAGCTTGGTCTCAAATTTAACGCACTTTGAAATTTTTTTTCAAAGTGCGTATTTTTCAAAGTGCGTTGTAACACGGGTGCATTTCATTTTGAAGCGTATTTTGAAAGTACGAAAGATTTCTGCCAGATGGATACCCCATATATTGACAGATGACCAAAAAAGGTACGAATACAAACAGCTTAGCGACTGCTAAAAATGTTTCCAAACTTCAATCATAGACACTTTGCAAACATAGTTACTGGTGACGAAACATGGGTTCACTATTTCGAACCAATAAGAAAAGTTGGAAACAAATTATGGCTAACCAAACACGGTGAAAGGCCTGTAGTTGCCAAAAGGACAATGAGAACAAAGAAGGTCCTTTATTGCATATTCTTCTCTTGTAATGGTTTAGCCGTAAAAATTCCGGTGCCGAAGGGCAAAAGTGTTACAGGTCGGTATTACCAAGATGTTGTACTGAAAAAGCTCAAGAAATATTATCAGAAACGACTTCCTGTGTAGGGATTTAGGCATGTTCGCCTTCTTCATGATAATGCTCAATCACATACATCTGAACTTGTGAAGCAATTTTTGAAGTCTGAGAAGGTTACCGTCTTGCCACACCCACCATACTCTCCGGATCTAGCACCATGCGACTTTTTCCTTTTTCCAAAACTTAAAAAGTTCTTATCTGGTCGTCGATACAAGTCCCGACACTGGGCCGACAGGCCCTTGGCTCAGCCGTCAGTCAGTGCCTCAGAGGTATACCTAAATCAGCTTACCGTGACGCATTTAAGAAATGGATTCAGAGATTAAAATAGTGTATTTGAAATCACGGAGAATACTTTGAATGGATGTAATGTCCATTTGACTATTTGAATCGAATGCTTTTGAGATATCGTACAATACATAATACATATCGAAGAACCCTCGTATTGATCAGAAATAATCGGTATGGTTTGATTTGTTTTTATGTGTTAAATTATTTAGATGGTGACCATCTCAGATTTAAATGCTATCTGTCTTTAAGATTATCTGAATCATTTCGTTGCGAAACTACATACATAACATATTACTGATTAAAATGATTATACTGATTAAAATGCATATGATATTTCGATTATCTATCTCTCTGTGGTATAAGCATGTTAAAATCATTATAAAAAAGTAATTAGAAACCGAAATAGTTTTGTACATCTCAAAATTTAAAACAATTCGCAAGTTTATTTGGATTTATATACATAAATTTTTCCTGTAACGAGAGAAGACAATTTTTGCTTGACTCAATTTGTTTTTGTTTAACCTCTTTTAAAGTATACAAAACAAATATCATTTATTGAAACTATTAAATGACTAAAACTGCATTTAAATTTACATAGACTCGTGTAACAATCAATTGGCTCGGCTTAAACAAAATATTTAGTAAATGACACGATTATTGCCGAGGTCAAAGAAATTCCACGGACATTATTCTCCAATACATGATGAACGTCATAATAAATATCATCATATCACAAACGCGTATCAAACCTCTACTGTTCAAATGCATATTTGACTGTAGAATGAAATACTTGTTTAGATCACACCGATGTGTCGTCTTTCGCAGTCCAAACACAGTCTAAACACTGTAAATTGCATAAAGTTGGTGATGAATGTCGGTTTTCATGGCTAAGTGTGGCTATTCTACAGACCTCCCTAAACAATTTTAAAAAACGTGATTTTAGTCCTAATTAAAGCAATAAAATAAAAAAAAAGATTTCGTTACTGTATATTTTATTTAATCAATATATGTTACAAACAAAGGCTGTTTTTAATGCAATGAAAGCTCAAATCGTCTGCATTTAATACACAGTAAGGAAATAAATTTCCCCTCTTGTGTTAAATGGAACAGCGTAATGCAACATGGTTACCTAATTCGTTTCTCTAGTGAGGAAACGACCAGCCGTTTTTTAGAGCTCTTGGTAGAAGAGAAATAAAGTCCTGGTTATTGTGAATGATGCAGGATAACCTCCTTGGTCTCGAAATGTTGTTTGAAAAATAAAAGCCTCGGGAAACGCTTCGGCTTTTATCTTTCAAACAACATTTCTCGACCTTGGAGGTTATCCTGCAACATTCACGAAAACGCGGACTTTATATCTGAAGTTAAACATGCTGACTAGTGACATGACATAATTTTTTTTATCTCAAGCGTTCATGTGAATTAGTTGAATCTGATTAGTCGAGAAACATATGTTAAAAAACACTATTACCAAGCCGCTGAATACTAGTAATGAAGCCACGCCCTCCAGCGTAGCACTGCCAACATTGCCTGATGACGGGTTATATCCCAAAAATGTTGACTGCGCAGAATGTATGCGCGCTAGGTTCACTGTAATATGTATTTGTATAAAACGGTCAGTATAATAATATAATTAATATTGCATGTAGTTGAGTGTAACATTGAAAATGTTCACCCCAAGAAAACAAGTTAATGGTTTTCTAATTGGGGTGAACATTTTCAACGTTACATGGTTTTCTAATTGGGGTGAACATTTTCAACGTTACACTCAACTACATTCAATGTTTACATAATACACCCCTACTAATGTGTTCGGAACTTTTTATTTTTCGGTGTTCTGCAAATTATAAAACCCAATGAGTTCAGAGTAGCTCTGGCAGTGGCTCTGGCGAGAGTTAGCGAGACTTCAGCGAGATAGGGTAAATTATTCACGGAAATGTGGCTAGGAAGTGACTAGCACGTGGAGGCATGGTAAACAGAAAAGTTATGTTGCGTTTCAGTTTTCACCACCTTAGAATAAGCTGATTATGTCTGTAGAAATGTACTTCAATCGATCGATCTCTCTTATAATCATTCAAACTTAAATAAATAATATTCTCTATAATTGCAATTTTCTGCAGTCATGAATTAAAATTTCTTTTTGGACAAATATATTTGCATGGGAACCGGGACTATATTTTTTGGCGTCAGATTTGCAAATGAGGCACCAGCTTGATTTTAACTGTCCAATCAGCTGAATGAGTATTGCATTATGGGTTACTACGAATACTACAGGAATTTTACGCTTGAGAAAAAAGGAAATCTTATGGTAAATAAAAAACATTCTTAAAAAATATTATTTACCTGCTCATAATAAAAGACAATACATTTGTTAAATAAATGATGGAAGTCTAGATTTCTGAAAGCCATACTGCAGAAGAGATTTGCGTCTGTATTAATTCCTTTGTTGTACTTACGGTGAATACTGTTGCCAGGTGGATTCCCTGGCCGAACACGAACGTAAACAAAGTTTTGCCCATTTAAATGCATATTAATAGATGCTGCTCGTTTTCCTTACCCTTGAAGCGCTGGTGTTTTGTACTAGACACAAACTACATTTTATTAAACATTTCTTTCAGTTAACAACAAATTAAAACGCCCGTAACATCTTTCATAGTTTCTTTTCTTTGTATTTTGTTCGTAATTTTTTTTTTTATTTTGCAGCCCATTGACATGATCCTAGATTGGCCTGAACCACGTGTTCGAAGTAAAATGTAAACATGTATTTGGCGTAAAAGTTGCTATTCATTCAACGATTGGTCATATGCTCGTGATAAGATCGTCTGTGCGCATTTATTACAATAGCCATATAAGGCAAACAAAGGTGTGTCAGTGTAGATGATATTACACATTTTTTTTACTAGCGAATCGGTCACTAGTGAGCTCTAATTTTCGCCGAAAAGTGTAAGATATATTTTTATTTTAACACCCCCTCCTTTAGCCACCTTTTTTTCTGTTGAAAATCATGAAAGTCTTTCAGAAAGGTCTGGAAACATTTATTGCAGGACATGTTCTCAAAAGAAACAGGCTATAGCAATGACATGCTTACTGCCAATTTTATTTATAAAACCGGTTCTACCCTTTAACCTTTAAATAGATCAACCTAAACCACGTGTCTTGAATTTAAATCACAATAACATTAGTAGGGGTGATACTATTACCTTAAAGCTAAGCCGGACGTAATCAAGAGGCGATATTTTTCTTTGACCTCATCCCACACAAGTTGGCACAATAGACTCTTTATTGTAAAACGTTGTTGAAATCGACAAGGATAATTTTTCAGCTGGAATCAATTAAAAGATTCTTGCAACATTAATAGTTCTTATGTAATTTGCAATGAATACCTTTACAGATTTAATTACGGTATTTTGAGAAATTTTAAACCTCTCAGTGTATAAACCTACTTTATGAGTCATTTTATTATAAATCAGAATTTTTTCGAAAATACATTGCCTGTATTTTAAAAAAAATGTAAGAATTCTGAAATTAAATAAAAGAATAGGAAAATTAAAATTTGAGCATAACCACTGAACTAAAGTAACTGCCTTAAGTATATGGCAATACAAATAAATTGGTATCCTACATGCATTAAGATATGTTAGAGACGACATAGAAAGCATTACTATGTTCTGTCCTATGTGAAGAATACAAAACTAGATATTGTTTAACGAATTAATAATTTTCCTATAACGGTACGTTTCTAGGCTCACTGGACTAAAGGATTTATTGAGATACCACTCCTCCATGCACTGCAGTGCAAGGGGCTGATAGTCGTGATAAAACTTATTGGCAAAAAGTTCTTTTTCGGATACAAGTTTGTTAAGATCACCGATTCCAAACACGCAGATGTCCCTTACATATTTTCCATGGCAATCCTTGGATCCCTGCCAAGTCACACTGGCAGCTATCCACAATGTTCGGTCTGGAAATCCTGCAAAAGTTACACATTCTTTTAAGATATCAGTTAATATCTCATTTAAGCGTATGATAAACACTCATTGTAGTTAAGATAATTCCACCCTCACAATTCTAATGATTCAAAGTATAAAAACTACATTTATTTTCATCTAACATACTTTAAATCTTCCAATTATTACAAAGAGTGTACAGGTCACCATATCATTTAAGATTGGCGACATAAATATGCAGAATATATGTCAACAAAAAAATCGCACATTTTTTGTAAACAGTATCATGAAAAAATACGTAAAAACTGGTTAAAAGGCATAATTCTGATCCTGAATGTTCTTAAATGTTTCCTACTTATAAGATACTTTTGAAATGAGAATATCAAGGAAACTACGAGGACTGTTCGGAAATTATTGAGACAATTACATTTACTCCATAAAGGACGGAGATAATTTCATGAAAATTCATCCACATCTTATAAAGAACGTCTAAAACACTAAGGCAAAGTTATATAAGTTTCTGTGAAGTTATAAATATGCATATGTCTATCGACCCGGAGCAGCCTCGCTACGTCATTTAACGTTAAGTTAGCCGTAGATTGTTTCGCATGTGAAACGATCGGGAAGCGTTTAATACTCTTCTTCTTTGTTATTACATATATAAAATTACAAAAATCAAACAGTCTCTTTTCTTAAACTATTCTTTAAAAATGTATGCTGTTGCTAACCCAGTCAAAAATGTTCATTAATGGAAAGGACGACTTAGAATCATGCGGTGCTAATTTATGCAACGCAGGTTAAATACCGTAACGATATCAATACTGTATGTAATAACTCATGGTCGTATAGATCTTTTAATTTTACTCTTGTTTAATAAATTGCTAAAAAATGTATACCAAGGAAATAACAATCCCTAACACATCATTTTTGTCGTTGTTATTGTTTTAGCAGGTCGTTCAGTCTTGAAAAGTGTTCTGCATTGCGCTGACCAACATTTTAGGTATGCTGGCTGCTCCGCCCTTGACGTCAAAATCCATTTTTTCGTTGTTAGCAGATTTCTCTACCGCGCATAATTTTTTTTTCATGATCTCCGTATTTCTGATCAAAATTCTATCAAAGTTGCACAACATGAATTTGAACCAAAGCTGAAAAATTAAACACTTAAACTGAATTATTTTCCCTCTCATTATTGACGAAGAGTTAGAATTTTGGGGTTACATATTTTCAATGTCTGATTCCGCGACTGCTCCGGGTACCCCTACTATTGACACATTTATAAACCATTGTAGAGAAAATATTTGATATTTGTAAAATATTTCTTGCTCTTATTAACCTTTAGTGCATGTCAAACGTATATGCCAATTTTCACTGAAAGACGTTCATTAAAAGGCAAAATATACACAATGTCTCAATAATTTTCGAACAGCTTTCGTATTTTTATATTAGAAGTACAATAAAGCAAATGCCTGAATGAAAAGACCCGAGAAAGAGTTATTGTCCTTGTCAACATTTATTAAAGATTGAATAATTGCAAAAATAAAGAAAACATGCCATTTTTAAATTCTTTTAGTTAACAATATTTATTAGTACGCCTATTGAAAAGCATTCCTCCAAAAGATATGGCTCTATCAGGTATGGATTTAAACTGATAACAGTTTTTGCAAAAAAAACTATGACATCATAGGAGGGTGGAATTATCTTAATTAAAATATTGAAAAATTTACTAATGTAAAATGTATATCTTGAGTAAAGATTCCATTTTTCAACTAAGTTAATTCAATATATTTTACTAGGAATCCCTAATTTAACGCATATGGATTTGATTTCGTTGTTGGAGAACGCTTAGAAGTAATGCATATGAAATTTTGCATCGCGTGATGGTTATGAATTCGTTAGTCTCTCCGTAACATGAAAACAACAAAAATTATACTACCCACACCCCCTCGAAAAATTATGATTTCACAGTTAATCTTAATGTTCAGTTCAAGAAATGATTTTCATGACCCTCGAGCTGAATATAGAAAACAAAGAGTACACAGAAGAATACAATGTTTAGTGAATATATACACTCATACTTTTCTCGTATGTTTGTGACGTCAAAAACTGACAATTTTCGTTCTTTTTTAAATTCATGAAAAATCAATATAACTGTTAGAATTTAGAAAGTTTGTCTATGATAACAAGAATGTTAGTTAATAAATACATGAATAACCGGGGATATATAAGAGGATTTGATTGCCAGGGAGGCGTAGAATTTAACTAGTGTAATAAAAAAAATAGCATGCTCAAGTACCCAAAGCTCCTAAAGTGCATGACATTGCTAGCTACACATATCTAATCAAAATATTTGCTTAGCATTAAATACAACAAATAATTACCACCATTCCCTTTTCAATCCAAAAATCGGATCAGTTCTCATGTTCTCATGTGAATATGCACATCTACATGTCAAGTTTTAACTGTAATATTTCACAAAATTCCGTCTTGTTAATAAGCTTACAAAGAGCTAGCAAATTGTTTTAGTACTGTATTTTAATTACTAGTAAGTCAAAGTTAAAATGTTCAAAAGGAACATATCTAACATATCCTCAGATATAACACTGAATTGTTTTTTTTATCTCCAAATATGAATATTTTCACGTTTTGTCCTTATTAACTTTTAAGATTCACGAAATTCTGTAAAGTGGTTTTAATCTTGCATGTTTGAAAGTGTGTGTTACAATTGTCATCAATCGAAGGGCTTATATGTCAGTCTACAAGTATTGTTGCTACATTGTTAAATAAAATTAATGAAATGGGGTATCTACAAACTCGCATACGTTTGAAATATTCAAATTCTATGTCCGACACTATGACCTTCTTCTCAAATACTTCTTGTTTTAATTGAATTTTGGCTGATTATTTTCATACAAATTATTAATTGACTATGTACTTTGATGAAACATACAGTATTTCATACTATATGTAGAAGTATATTATTTTATTTCACAGTTTAAAAGTTCTATTAAAATACTTCTTAACAACGAAAACCAAGTGATATTCATATTTAATAATTTGGAAAATATAAATTAATGTTTAAGGTGGAGGATAGGAAAGTGACAAACTGTATTTACGTGTACTATATTTTTACTATATAAGAAATGTGACAATAGATGTGGATAGTGTGAGTGAGTGAGCGTACGAGTGTCTCATAAATGTAAAAAAGTAAAAATATGTGAAAACAATAAATAAAATACAATGAAAAAAAACCTTTTTTCCAATTTTCCTCGAAAGAAATTCACTTTTAGAGTAAGCATGATCACTAGACTGAACTGAAAACTGTTTAAAAATGATTTTTGCCAAGAATATGGTAATGGAAGCGTATGTGAATACTCTGATTCTTTCCATAAATCGTTGAAGAAATTACATTATGGATATGATCTTTATATTTGAAAAAGTAGTTGTTAACGCTGTATAGTTTCAGACGGATTTAAAAATTCAACACCAATAGTCTCAATGGTCAATTAATGGTTTTTAGGGACACCAAAATATATTGATGCTGTGTGCAAAATGATATCTGAGAGTGGAAGTTTTACACTGAAAGACATATCTAAGACTCATAACATTTCACCATCATTACATTTTTTATAATTCTTACAAAGGAAATGAATACAATAATATTCAATCTAATTGAATAATATTTTAATCAAATCGGTGCCTTATCTTCCTTTATATGCCTGTGGTAAAACGAGTGTAATACGCGCCAATGACATATTTAAAAAAATAACATGGGCTTCAAATGTAAAAAGAAACAGGGGCTCCAAATAAGTTTTTTCTCTAGTTTTCTTTTTTTTTCAAGCGCAGGGTAAACTTCTGAGGTGAATTAAATTTATTTTTATTTTTACAGAACTCCTATCTAACTTTTAAGATCATCTTTAAAGAAAATGTAACCAAAATTCAATTTGATATTGTCTATAATTACACACTTAGTAAGAAATACAGGATTTTTGCATATGCGATATGGCTGACGTCACAATAGCCGTATCAGCCCTGCAGGGCTGATATGGATTTGCGGGGCTGATATAGGTTATCAGCCCTGCAGGGCTGATACGGATTAATATCACACCCCTAGTAAATTAAACCTCAAAAAACAGTACTTGTGATCATAAACATCTTTTGGGGGTTACACAATACTTTTACTTTTTTAATGTAATGATAATCTAACTGAAAAATAAGAGATTATTTTAAAATTACGGTTTGAGGACATATGAAATAGAAGTAATGCAGAAACTAACAAAAACTGTATGAGACAACAGACTGTGTAAATTTTAAGAAGTCCGTGCATGATTATTCAATTATTTTCTTCTCAACTTAATGTGTTCTGTATTTTATTACTAAGTATGTAATAAATATAATAAAACATACCCTTTTCCACATCATATCCTGTATCAGCCCTCGACCAATATCATCCCTCGGGCCTTCGGCCCTCTGGCTGAAATTGGTGTCTCGGGCTGATACAGGATGTGATATGGAAACGGGTATGTATTATTCTCTATATCATTCATGAGATTTTTGAAACTTATATGACGATACCCTCAAAAGTGAAATGAAAAACCCTCAATAACTTCAATATCCCCCCTCGTTTCTGTCACAGCCTTGATTCTCCTCTGCATGGAATTCTTAGAGTGTATATCTTTCAATTCCTGGGTATATTGGGCATGGGTAACCACGTCGAAAAATAAGTCAAACGTACGCGCATGCGCCAATGATAGGAACACAACATACAGTTTACCGGCTCAATGGTTTCGTTCAGTTTTTGGGTGAATGTAATAATTATGATATTCTACTGTATTAATAGCGGTTTTAGTGGTAATAAGTTGGTGATTAAATAGGTGGCAGGATGAATAACCCGATCTTAACGTGACTCTGTTGCGCGTCAACGTCATCGCCACGGTTGGCTGGAGACCATTTGAGACCCTCTCTTACAACGGATAAGACATTCTATGGGAGAAAATTTACAAGAAACTGCTCAGTAACCCGTTGTTGGCTTTGTCCTTACTTAGGCATTTCGAAAAGCAGACCCAATGGAACTTCTGAAAACTGTACCAAGATTGCAAGAAATTCATATCGTCTGTAAATATTGAAAAACAATGTGTATACCTCAGGTACATCAAATGGTAGAATTAGATTTGTTGACAAACTCGTCGTCATAAATTTGCACGTGTTTTGGGCTTTTTGCGTTTTCCCTACGTGATGTCATACATTTTACGGTTGAGTAATTCTGAACACTGATTTTGATGCACAGTAACTAATATTTTCATCTGACCAATTTTTGCAATTTTCGGTCATGCGGTCAAAAAAAAATATAGAATATTTTGCTACCCTTCGTTTCTTTTTCCTTTCAGTATATCATAAATGTGTACATGTTCGTAGTACGACATGTATATCTACATTACTTTATATTTATATTTGCTGTTTTTCTAGTAAGCCAACTGTGAATTTGATTTGAATACCATTTTTGTGTATACTCACGCGTAGAAATAAACACGGAGAAATGTGCGCTAACGTGACGTCACAATGAAGCTACAGACACGTTGGTAAAAATGCAAAGATATAGGGCAGCGAGAAATTCAAAGATGGAGTATATTTTAGTTGCTTTCTATCATGTAAAATGTAAATGTAAGTAATGTTTTTAAGTTTAGTGTGAATTATAGGTGTGTGAATCACACATACTTGCACTTAAGCATAATTTTCATAAAATATGCCCACGTGACAATTCTGTGTGATTCACACATCAATAACTCACACAAAACTCAAAAAACATTCCTTTAATATAATATTTTCAATTAACAATTGAACTATTATCGTAAATACTTGAAAAACGCATCAGAATGAATTTCGAGTGTAGAAAATATTTAAAATGTTGAATTCTGCATAATAATACTGAGTAGAATATATTACTCCTAGGGGCCTGATTGACATTTAGAAAAAATAAATAATCAGCTTCTTTACTTAAAATAGAAAAAAAATTAACCACGCTTCTTTCATTTTTTTATTCAGGGAGTGGCGCAGATTTTTTTTTTCATATTTGTGAATTCTAATACTAATTACAAGTTATCGATAATATACATCTTTTGTCTCTATAAACAAAAAGAAAGCCAAAACGATATTTAAAAACAGTTTAAGGTATTTCCATATTCACATTTTTATGGGTTCAAAGTAAAAAAAAAAACATATTTTCATCGAACAAAGTTTAAATAACAATGTCGCTAAAAATGCAAAGGTAGTCGTATTTCTTACTTAAAATGTTGGACATGATTTAACAGAATTAGGGTTTATGCCAACATTTTAAAAATCTTTTTATGAAGAGTATGTTTAAAATTATGAAAATACATAATTTTGTTGGAAGTTCTAAAATAACTATAACGAAGTGCGAACAATAGTATTGTTCTCCCGCCTACCTCCAAGTCAATTTTCAAAAGTTAACATATTCGATGAATTTATAATATTTTTAGAGATAATTAAATGGATTTTCAAAAAACATTACTTAGTTGGGAAAACAAGGAGAGATAACTCTAAAATGTTTGTAAAACTTGTGTTTTTCACTATAGAAATCAACGGAAAACGGAAAATATTTTTACCCCCCCCCCTCCCCCCGTGACACAAAAATACCTTTTTACAGGTAATATGGACTGTTATTTTTGTCTGTCACGGGGGGGGGGACATATGTTTATTGACAAAAACGACAAAAATGCTTATTTTCTACCAATTTCAAATCGATTTACAACTAAAACCTAATTTTTAATTCATAAAATTATGTTTTATTTATTTGCCTAAAACATAAGAAAAAATATAAGGAACATTTTATCATATCAAAGACCATTTTAAAATATGGTGATGCTTGAAAGTCCGATTTCAATGAAATAATTTAGTCTACCACCCTTTTCTCAGGAGCTTGAGTTAAGGATAATTTACTATTTAGCACTGGTATTATGACAATTCATCAATTTCTCTTGAACTGTTCTTTGTATTAAACAAAGAATTTATGGCCAAATTGCAACTTATATTGAATTAATGATTGCAAAATGTAGGCGGGAATCGCGAGTTAGCGTGCGTATTTCTTTGTTTGAATTGTGAATAAAAAGACCACAACTTTTACATCAGAAACATAAAACTGAATACATGTAATTGATTAAATTAAGAAAATACTCAAATTGAAAATTCTTTAACTAAACAATATTTAATATTACACCTTTTGAAAGGCATCCATCCAAAAATATATAAGTATTCTTTGGGCATGAATTTACATTATCAACAGATTTTGCGAAAAAATACGACATCAAAGGAGGATTGAAATGCCTTAATCAGAATACAGAGGCAATGTGGCATTTTCTTATTAAAAAAATGATAAGGTGGATCTTTACCCCAATTTTGTTGGATCTAAATAAAAAACAAGCACATGGCACATAGGTAAAGAAGGGCAAATATATTAAATTTTCTTTGTCCTCTGTTTCCTTGAAGGTGGACCGTGAGGGGTTATAGCAAAAATGAAGCGCGCTTTTTTATTATAATTATTTATTTATTTATTTGAAATAAAGTGTCCTTTAGTTTTTTGTCTTTTGTTTTATTATGATTTCGTACCCCACTCAGGGCTAAGATGGTTAAACCCCACTTAGGGCTAAGATGGTTAAACATTAAAAAAAATTCTCATTTGTATTTTTCTAAAAAAAAAAAATGCTTTCACAAAAGATTAACTTTACAACATTTTATGATCAAATTCTTTATTTCAAAAATTCTTCATCTGTAAATGTTTGTTGTTCCCCTAACAGTTATATAATTATTATGTATATTCCTGCAACATACCTAGTACGCCAGGGACATTTAGGTGTTTACTGCTAGCAAGTGTCGCCCAAAAGAATTCGTCAGGACTATAAGTATCATTTAGCCAATTTAAAATAACCTGAGCTTTGACATCATTTATTGAATAGTTCACAAAGCTCCAACTAAACACACCATATGCACTCCCTTTTCCAACAGTAATATTATTAGGTGGCGGATCTTTTTTCTTCCTAGTTGACACCATTTTCCCATTCTGTACAGTGTAAGATTCGTTGCATCGATAATACGATTTCTCATCGTAAACACTCTCGATGCTGCTCATTCCATTATAAATTTTCAAAATCTTAACAATTTCTGCGTTTGTTTTCAAGGGATAAACTTGGGATGGTAAATTGATGACATACTTCCATTTAACATCAGTTTGAGTTAGTAAGTCAGACATACAATTCAAATCCGCTTTTAGTCGGGAAAATCCGGCATACACAACTTCCTCTAATTTTGAAGCAATGAAAACATTGGAAAGACAATTTGAAATGGCATCCAAGGCATGTAATAAAGAAGAATTTGATCTCTTGTCCACGTGTATACAATAAATATTATGTGGTCGATAAATAGTTCGGAGCAATTTTTCTGTTTGTGAGGCATCCTTGTAAGTTAATATTGTGTAAGCAATTGGGAACTTAAGTTCATCTTCGGATATGTGGAAATTGTCATAACTATGTTCTTTAAAGAAACTTTCACAGTTTTGAGCCAAATCTCCCATTTGATTATCTGTTAGGAATGTATAAGTTTTGTTTAACATTGTTTCATTGACGACTGATACGTACAGTTCATCACCATCAATTATCCGTCGACAATCGAAGTCATGAACCATTTTCTTAAAGTCTGGCCTTGAAGAAACTGGTGTAGAGGGCATGAGGGTGGTATGGTGGAGTCTTCTTATTTGTTTGCATGGTGTTTCGATCATTCTAAATTCTATATACCGACACATTGCAAATATGACAGTAATAAATGCACAGCGTCCGACAAATTTCCGATATTTTAGAATCATTCTTTAAGGAGAAACATCTAAGCATAAATCTAAAAAAAAAAATAATAAGAAATTATGATACTGAAGCATGTAAATATAATACTATAATAATTTGTAATAATAAAATGATCTTTTTACAGGGAAGCTCGTAAAACTGATCGATTGTTAAGGATTCAGCTGAAAAATCCATCATCATCTGAATATTCAATATAATAATTACAATTAATAAGGCAGTGTGTTAGATTTGTTTTTGTTTCGCAATTATGAGTACTAAATGAATTTAAAAAATGCATATCGTATTTGTAGCGTAAATTTTCAGCTGAATCTTTAACAATCGATCAATTTTATTTGCGTTCTTCCCTGTAAAAAGATCTTATTCGTGAAATCAAGGAGAAAACGTACAGAATTCAAGTTCATAGACTCTTATAATAATTATATAATCAGGAGCAGCGCAAACACGGAAACACGCAAACACGGGTTTCTGAGGGAAACGAAAAATTCGTAGACAATCGAATATATGATAATAAACATAGGTAATCAGAGATTACAGAGCTCACCTCAACGTGTGTTGTCTTTAAGTAAGGCAAATTAAGTCACACAATTAATTAACAAAAAGTGTACATCCAAAAATGCAAAATTTATGCAATTTTGATACTTTGGAATAGACCTAAATAAAAACTTAAAACTAGTTCTTCATCATAAAAATGTAATTAAAATCCAGCATCCGAAGCAAGATTGAGAGTTTTCATCCCTTGATGCATCATTTGTGCAACTGGTTTATATAAGCCTTATAGTTTCTTGGTGATAGACTT
>PRKT01000026.1:1371855-1390231 GCA_003671525.1 Saccostrea glomerata
GCCGAGCCATTCAACTGATGCTATAATTCATTGTGCTGCTGCTGCTTAAAACAATCTCATTTACTGTGAAAATGTGTGCTGCTTTCAACAAATTCATGAATTGGTCTGCTTTGCTTACTTGAAACAAACTCAGTTGCTGTGCAAAATGTGTACTGCTTTCAACAAATTTCATGCACAGTGCTTTGCTTGCTAAAATATCTTTTGTAACGTTCGCGGTTTGATAACCCGGAACGATAACTACAACATACATATAAACTTGTAAAGTTTATTTGAAATACATGTACATAAAATTTAACTGTAAGGTTAATTACCGTTCGCGGTATACCCGGAACGGCCATTATTATGCTTATTATATGTACATGTGATATTATGCTTTCATGTTGCTTGCTGTTGCTGCTTGTTGTAATTTGGGGTCGCCCTTTTACGCTTGGCGACCCCCTGCTGCTTTTAAATATGCCACGACCAACAAACGCCAATATCAAAATAAACGTGTATAAAATCATGTTTGTTTTATTTTCCTCTATATAAATAATGTAATTTATATTATGATTTGTATTGAAGTTGACTCTTTGCCTGAATAAACTTCATCATCAATTCTTTGAAAATCTTCTTCTCTGCTCCTGGATATTCAACAAACTAACTAAGTATATAGTTATGATGAGCAAGAGTGTTTCTCCCAAAATTGTGAATTTTGTGGCCCTAGCTGGGTTTGGGGGTTGTGGTGTTGAGGGCTCTATTGATTATATAGTGAAAATACATTGATTCTTCATAAATCTTCTTCTCTGCTCCTGGGTATTAAACCAAGGAACTATGTACAAAGTTATGATGAGGAAGGATGCCTCTTACAAATTGTGAATTTCATGGCCCCTGGGTCAGGGGGTTTTGGTGTTAGGGCGGGGCTCTAATGATTATATATAGTGGAAATGCATGAATTCTTTGAAAATCTTTTCCATTGTTCCTGGGTAAAATGCCAATGGTCTTAGTATATATATATTTATGATGGCGAAAGGTACATCTAGGAAAATGGCTAATATTATATTCCCTGGGTCAGGGGTATCGGGGGGGGGGATTACACTACATAGTCTTAAGATAAATTAATGCTTAGAAATCTGCTCTATTGTATTAATCAAACATTTATGATGAAATGCAATGAAATGTACATGCATTATTACACACAAGTGCACCAAAATATAATGTATTTTGCAGATAAATTTTGTGAGAACAAAGTAAAATTCATCGACAATGCTATTTGTAAAAGTCAAAATATTGTCATGGGCTGACCACCGCTATTTAACAACCTTTAAATGCTGTTTTATATGCATATGACATCTAAGATCCTTGATAGTTTGTCAAAATAACAAAAAAGACCATTTTCAAACAACACCCTCAAAATTTTTAGTTTGGTTGAATAGTATTCTATATAAATCCAAAATTTTGAGTTTTTCTGGGATAACCCTGTATAAATTATAAATACTGCCCGATTTTTTTTCGTATTTTACAAGAATAAAAAAGGGTATAAAATACTTTATTTGAATGATAGAAAAAAAATTCCAATTATCTATGATTTGATTTAATAGTCAATTAATTGCAAGTTTCAAATTTCAGTTATAATGCGTTTTATTCCATTCATGGCAAAGATACATGTTTTCAAATTTAGTTTTTCCTTAAGGAAACAAATAGAGATAAACTGTTTATGAAGGAAATGAATGCTCACGTCCTACCTTTGGATAACTTCGATCACAGCTAGAGGAATCCAGTTGTTTGGTAAACAGATGACACTTCTTTAATTCCACATATTTTAAAAATATTTCTTTGTCTCTTGTTCATTAATGCAAGGGTATGGAATATCAAAATATAGTTATTAAACAAACTTGCATTCGTTAAAATTATAGCGAGCAACATTCACTATGAGCGATCTATTTTTGCACACGATATGTAACGATAGAAAGCATGAGATTAACATCAAATGCACATTGTGCGCAGTAATTAAAATGCAACAATGACCAAATCCCTTAGTAACTCAAGGAAGCCTATAATTTGGTTGAGAAAAAAAATAAATAGTTGACATTAAAAGATACCGAAGTTTCCCATTNNGGGGGTAGTTGCCAACTTTTTTCAAGTCGAACTTCCTTTCACTTCCAATTTTTTCCTATATTTCTTGCTTTGTATATACTGTAGTAAAAAGTGGGGGGGGCCAACCATCTTTTCAATAGACATTTTCTATAGTAAAGGTAATGTTTGGGAAAAAAGTGGGGGGGCCAGGCCCCCCCCTGGCCCCCCCGGATACTACGTGCCTGAAATGGTAAAGACGAAGTCTTCCAACGATTTAAACAGAAAAAGTAAAATAAATCAATGCGATCATTCTAGAAAACATGAGCCCAAGGGGCCGCATTGCTCACCTGAGCAACTGGCTAGATAAAAGCAAAAATCAGCACAGTATTGAAAAGTTTAAATATAAAAGTGGGTTCAGGGAAGAAAGGGGGTGTTTTTGAACAAATTTGAATTCACTGAGTATATTTCCTACAGATACTTTCAAATTGACATGATACATAAAAAGGCGTTGCTGTTTATAAGATTAAAGTTTTGATTGATATAGGCTTTATATTACTTTGTATAACTATGATACACTTTAATGGCTCCTCTCTTCTCCCTGTTGGTCATGATTAATTGAACAAATTTCAAATTAAATTACCTTTTTTGGTGCTTTTATATTGATTATCTTTGTTGTTCTTGTGAAGAATTTTACTGATTTTTTTCTTATGTACTGGTATTCCTACGTAAAATTTTGATCCTCCATTGTGGCTCCATATTACCCTTGGAGGTAATGATTTAAACAAACTTGAATCTACACTACCTGAGATCGCTTCCATATGAATATGAACAATCACATTTGTGCTGTTCTTAAGAAGAATTTAAAGATTTTTTTGTTTGTAATCCTTCTAAAAAATTTGAATGTGTATTCCTTTGTTAATCTTTGATCTCCCATTGTGGCCCTACCCTACCCCCTGTAAGTAATAATTCAAATGAACTTGAATTTACATTACGAGAGGATGCTTCAATACAATTATGATCAATCATGGCTTTGCTGTGTTCTTAAGAAAAGATTTTCCCTTTATATTCCTTAGTTAAACTTTGGTCCCCCATTGTGGTCCCACCCTACCACTAGGAGTCATGATTTGAATAAACTTGAATTCACACTACCTGAGGATGCTTCCACATGAGTTTCATCTTCTTCTGGCACAGTGGTTCTTGAGGAATAGATTTTAAAAGATTTTTCCTATGTATTCCTATGTTAAACTTTGATCTCCCATTGCGGCCCCACCCTACCCCCAGGGGTCATGACTTGATCAAACTTGAATCTTCACTACCTGAAAATGCTTTCTTATGAGTTTCATTTTTCCTGGCTCAGTGGTACTTGAGAAGAAGATGTTTAAAAGATACCTTTAATTTTTCACTAATTCATAATTATCTCACCTTTGAAGATGGTGTGATCTTTCATTTGAATAAACTCGAATCTCCTTTACCCAAGGGAGCTTAGTGGCAAGTTTGGTTGAAATTAGCCCAGTGGTTCTTGGAAAATGATGAAAATGTGAAAATTCTACTACGACAACGACGACAGACAACGGAAAAATTTTGATCAGAAAAGCTTACTAGAACCTTCGGTTCAGGTGAGCTAAAAAAGGAGAGGAAAGCATCTGTTGTCATATTGAGTTTTGTTTCTTGCACAAGTTTTTTTGAATATGTCATCCCAAAATTGAAATGACATATCTGTAATACATATAAGAACACTAAGAACATGAAGTATTATCAATAGGCTTTACGACAACTGGCAAATCATTTACCTGAAAAATGGAGATAACGAACAGTATTCAATCTCAAAAGTCCATAAAACAATACAAGTCTCTTTTATCGTGAATAGTAGTGTTGCAACGAAACTGCGCAATTTTAATCTCTTCATGCAACTCGTTTAAAACACGACAGTTTTCGAAAAATTACATGTTTTAAAAAAATATTGTTAACTCATTAGTTTTACGCTTGAAGAGATAGTTAGAAAAGACAAATTCTATTGTGTGCGTAATCTGACCATGTAACCAATTTAACTCCCCAAGTAAAAATATGCTTTTTGAACGTACTTCTTACCCTGAATGCAGTGCAGTCAAGTTAAGTTGCCCAAAAGAACTTTTGACGAATTTTCCAGATAAAAAATACATTATTTACAAAGAAGGGATAATTTTTCAAGGGCTTTACTGATATCAGACAAAATCGATAGGATTTTTTATTTAAATTTGTCATGTGATGTCGGAATGACATATTTTATTAAAACTTGTGCAGCATTGAGGTCATCTATAAAAATATCAATATTGCAAGGACATAAACAAGAGAAAAATCTAAGTTTAATTACAATTATTTTTAACATTTGTGTTCTCTGTAAATGTGATGAGAACCCAAATACATTGTACTATTTTTGGTAAAAGGACAAATACATGTACACTTAAGCAACACTTAATGAGCCCTTTTTATGTGCCATTTTACATTAGAATATATTACCAAATCGTTCTCTTATGGACATAGTTAGATACTAGTGGATATTTCTAATTAAGAAGCCCATTAAGTATCACCTAAATCAGCATGGATTTGAAACAATTGAATATTTTAAAATTCCCATGGATACCCTAAAAGTCGTACCGAACCCTCCTTGAGTTTCGTTTATGTAAATCAAGAGGAAGAAAATCGACATTTTTTTTAATCTGATGGTGGATCATAATCGGGTGTGTTTGCTGAATGTTACTTCTTGCGCCAAATATGTTATTTTTTAAATGAATGAAGTTGTGTAGTTGCCTGTAGCCATAATGATCAAAGTAAGAAATTGGTACTCTTGCATTTGAAAAAAAAATACAAAAATAGTTTCATTTGAATTTGAAGTTAAAAAGGATTATTTAGGTGGCTTCATTGTCTTGCATGAATGTTAAAATGTTTGACACTTTTATTAACGACACTCAACTCTCTTTACCTTCCATGTTCTTAAAAAACATATACATACAGAAATTTCTAAGCGGTTAGACACCGTATCACATGTAATACGTAGAACGCTATATATTTTTGAGCGATAGCTTTAATCAGAAGACGCCAACAATAGACATGATAGAGGTGGGCTAGAGTTATACAATGTCTGGATTCCTCCTTAGCTCACGTAAAAAGGTTAGCTTTTCCATAATGCGGATCAAAATTTGTCCATTGTCAATCTGTCGGTGTCGTCTTTCTCGGCATTGCTGTCGTTGTAACTTTATCGCAACCAACAAGCAAATTTCAATCTTGGTTCATGGTCTTCTTTGTTTTTGGGAAATAGAGGAGATTTAAATTCGTTCAAATGAAGATCCAACCTCCTTGCAACAGTGGAAAATCAAGAAACGGCAAATATAGTGTGTCATGAAAAACCCTCCTCAGGTTCAACTCATCAGCTTCATAGCACTGCGTAGCTTAATCAAGTATATTCAAACCAAGCCCCTCCCCAGTAGACAGGATGGGCCATAAGAAGAAATCAAAGTTTTACATTGCAATATGAAGGGAATATTTTTAAAAGCTTTTCAGGAACAACTGGGTTATGATGTCTTATTAAAAATTCAAAGGCAATGTGTATTCAAATTTGATCAATTCCTTCGAAGTAGGGTAAGGTCACACTATGGGGTCAACGTGTTCCATGTAAACAATATATAGGAAACAATCTTTTTTTTTTAATCAAGAAAAGCAGTCATGCGATATGATTACTGATATCAGTAGACAAGCATCTTCAGATATTGGAAAATCAAGACTAGTGTGGTGGAATCTTGACCTCGTTAAGAAAGTTTGGGACCAAGGCTGAGATCATTGTTTATTTTTCAAAAGGAAAAAGTGCTTTTACATATGAATAGGATAAATAACAAGGTTTCTGGAATATTAAAAAGTGCAGTTCCTTACAAAAAGAATACTATCGAAATTTTTCACTGATTTAGAAGAAAATGTCTTTTTGTTTATATTCCATTTTTTTCTTTTAGAGAAAACGAAAAGATGAAATGAAACATTGTGTAACCATAAATGCCTTAGTCACTTTAAAAGGCATGCATGCTATTGCATGTTACACCGCGAGGTTTTCTTTTCTCACTTTTATAATTACCTTTCTCATTAGCATATTTATTACTGTTTGAATAAATTAAATGCGATAAATCTAAGAAACGTGGTCTTGACATTTTTAGCTCATGAAGTTACATGATACTAATCTCAGACGAATGTCCATTTTTCTTCACTCAGCTTCTTGTTTCTAAGACGGCAGATAAAATGAAAGGTATGTGGATTTTGTTCAGGTATTATCTTAATTTGAAATCTATGCAAGTGTTCTCATTTTCCCATGTAATAAATTGTACAGCTCTTGGGATTTTGAAGTTTAGATATAAAAGGAATATCTACTTATCTCGTATAATATCAAAACAAATAGATGCTTGCATTTATTTTTTTTTCTCTAATTATAATTATGGGGAGTTAAGGTTGTTTATCAATAAAATATTAACGCAGAAACAGACTCACAGTAATAGATATTTGAAAAAAAAATTAATGAATCACTTACATAATGTATTTATAAACATGTGTGTATATACGTACTTCAGTTGTCGGCAAAAATCATCAATTTATTTAGGTTATGTCGAAAAATGAATATTTGTATTTGGCTGAAAGAGAGATTTTTACACTTTGTAAAGTATCTATGATATTCAGAAATACTGTATAACAATATATTCGAGAATTAGTGTAAATCATATGTAGATGCTACAAATTCAAGGAACTATTGGAACATTTCAACTAACAAATTTTTACCAAAATCAACAACATAAAAACTTTACATATAAGAAGTTAAGGCTTTCTGACATCATTGACAGCTGCTTTTTCAATAAAATGGAATTCGGAAATATATTTACTTTGTCATTCGTCCTTTGCAAAATTACTTTGTAATAATCTGACTGTAAACACAAGAGCGCTGAAGTTGATATTTAAAAGATGCCCGTGTTTCTGATTGACAATATCTTATGTGGTTTTTGGAGACCATGTCTTCCAACAATCTATTGGAATTCCCATGGGTATCAATTGCGCCCAAATATTGGCAGACCTAATTTTGTATTCATATGAAGCAAAATTTGTCCAAAATCTTGTTCGTGAAAAAAGTAAATATGTTCTGTTGCATCGACATTCAGATACATCGACGACGTATTGTCAGTTGACAGTGGTTCTTTCCATTTTTTGAGATATATATATATATATATATATATATATATATATATATATATATATATATATATATATATATATATATATATATATATATATATATATATATATATATATATATATATATATATATATATATATATATATAATTCCAATCGCATACTTCCCTAAATTGCATTTGGGGTCTATTCCTCTCGGCTGATTCGATGTGCAAGAGCATGCTATACATATAATCAATTTCTGACACAAGAAAATCTTTGACAAACAAGTTGACAAAACAAAAATATCAACTGTCATGTTTAAAGTAATCATTTCGCAAGTTCAATGGTCAATACAATTACCTTTTCAGCAAATATAATCTATCATTAGTTCAAATGCTGGCTGATGTTTCCAGCACTAGTTGTTAGGCCATTATTTACACACTGAATTGTCGAAAGATTTTTCTGTTATTTCCCGCTCAAGACGGGTGAAACCGGTCGGCAGAGGTGATACCTCCTCCATGGCACCTGGTCCCACCTCTGATGTTCTGATGTTCTGGAGGTCCGTGTTTGCTCTACTCCAATTTCGTATTGTTTCTTGAAGTATATGTTGGTAAACTTTTCCCGAGTACCATGAGATTTGGTGCCGAGCGAAGCGAGGGACCAAATTGAATGGCGAGATGGTTAACGAAAAGTTTAACAGCATACTTAGTACATGCTTCACACCTCGAACAAAGGGGTTTTTGCTGCTACCAAATCACTTGGTACACCCCAAGCCCAAGCTTCATGGTTGGGTGACTCTGCCATTGTGTGCATAATTATTGAGCAAATTATTACCAATGATAGGTAATTACAATCATTGACACAGGGCAAGGTCACCAGACAATGAATGATGGACCTGATGTGCTTCATAGTCAAAAAGATCTATATATATTTATATATAGTTACATTAATCAGTACAGGAAGAAAGATCTCTTTCTTTTCCCCTGTCTTTCTTCCTGATTTTTTCAACTTTAGCCAAAATTAAAACATGAAAAAAAAAATGAAATTAAAATCAAAATTTAAAGAGAAATTTAAGAAATGTCTAGTAATTGTTTGAATATCAATGATTTACCATTTACACTGGTACTTTAATCAGAATTATCGAGAAGTGAGAACAATAAAATTTTACTTACTACTAGTATTTGATTTATTTTTCAATTCCAGTTAAACAGATATGGACTGATTGGGACACAGCAAAAAGTCAAAATGTGATTTTTTTAAGAAGTTCAAATATGCAAGAACCGTCCTATGTTGCATAAGTAGTGTACATGTACATCCAACCGTAAACATTTCTTTTCCTGCCTTTTTCAGGAGAAATTTATCAATTTTACCAGCAAAACAAATTTTTACCAATGTCCACAAAACTAAAATGCTCCTGACTTAAATCCATCAAAATGATATGACTAGCTTCATACAGAGATTTTTTACCTAAAGAAATGAACCTGTTTGAAAACTACTCTCTGTAGACCTTCACCTGAAAGGTAGATATTACCCCGAGGGTAAAATTATCACATCTGGGCCTGTACAAAATGGCAACAGTCAGGGTCAAACTATCGTTATCTTGATTAAATAATAAGAAACACACAAAGATTTGTAATTAAACAGACACAAAGGGCTTAATTTCTCAAGTAAAGCATGTACTAATACTATTTGTTATATATCTCGATATATTCCATGATGAAATTCTTAAAGATTATAGCTAACAAGCGCCCTCTCGTCTGATATCTGAAGATATCGTTTTAAAGCAAAGAGACACTACAATTGGTCGTCGCTTAGTTCTGTATCGGTTTTTTTTTTCGTTGTAACTTGCCGCAGTGGATTCCAAATTTAGACTTGCGATCTTCACTTATCCCATTTGATTAAATAAAGCACTAAAACGATAATTTTAAAGTCTATTTTTGCAACGAATTTCCCCTTTAAGAATGAATATAATCACCTTTCTATTCAAGAAATTCTTTAATTATAACTTACATTAAATGAAAGCTTGTAATTATCTTTTCTTTAATATAACTTAATGAACGAGGTTCATTATTATTTCTTCAATAAAACATAATGAAGTAACAATCGTACAAATTATCAGTTAATGTGAATATTTAGGCATGGCATATCAAAAATAGACATTAAGAGCAATGGAAATGATGAATCAAAGACTAATGTACTTTTACTGACCAAACTCTCTTTATTCTAATGATAACTATATATTAAAAGAAAAATGAAACTCACAGTTGACGGACAAGACATTATTTTGCATATTTGCATGCATTGTTATACACGGTCTTGTAATAACCATCATCCTTGTCACTTTTGGAGTCATTTCTCGTCTTTAATCATTTTATTTAATTCTTAAAGTCTTGTCAAATTGATAAAGAAAGTAGATCAAATAATTCAACTGCACTCCTGTTTGAGCTATAGATAGATTACATATTTGTTTGGTTTACTACCTAATTTGGTATAATAAATCTTCGACAAGATAATGTTACTAATAAATATGAAGTTTTGTATAGAAAATTAGAATTTAAATGTATTGAAATCAGTTAGGACATTTGCCTTTTTCACATTTGTCCACAAAACTAAAATGCTCCTGACTTAAATCCATCAAAATGACATGACTAGCTTCATACAGAGATTTTTTACCTAAAGAAATGAACCTGTTTGAAAACTACTCACTGTAGACCTTCACCTGAAAGGTAGATATTACCCCGAGGGTAAAATTATCACATCTGGGCCTGTACAAAATGGCAACAGTCAGGGTCAAACTATCGTTATCTTGATTAAATAATAAGAAACACACAAAGATTTGTAATTAAACAGACACAAAGGGCTTAATTTCTCAAGTAAAGCATGTACTAATACTATTTGTTATATATCTCGATATATTCCATGATGAAATTCTTAAAGATTACAGCTAACAAGCGCCCTCTCGTCTGATATCTGAAGATATCGTTTTAAAGCAAAGAGACACTACAATTGGTCGTCGCTTAGTTCTGTATCGGTTTTTTTTCGTTGTAACTTGCCGCAGTGGATTCCAAATTTAGACCTGCGATCTTCACTTATTTGTCCATTTGTCCTTTTTATTAATTTTTGCTTTTTAAAGGTTTCCCTTATTTCACCAATTTAAAAGGCCTCTGCCAAATGTGCGAAAAATTGCAGAAAGTATTATTCATGTCGTTAATGAAATCACCTGTCTGATTTAAAGAAGTTAATTGACTAGTTATTATTATCAATTCACCAATTCATGGTGTGCTGCTGAATGAGTGCATCGTAATTGTGATGAAAAATATATAGAATGTACATGTATATCGTTTAATTTTTTCTTTCTTTTTTCAGGTATTACTTTATGTCTGCTGTGTGTCCTGTGCTCAGTGATAAGTGTTACGTCTTTCATGAAATCGGGAACTTCGCCCTCCTCGCCAAATGATGCTCTAAGAAACTGCATGAAGAATGTTGGTTATTACAGTAGAACTCCAAATCGTTACCGCAACAAATTCTCCAACTCTGTTTGGAAATGGTGCTCGTAAGTCTTTCACAAAATACCTACTAGAATATTACCCGTATAAATGCCTGTACGATTTGTTTTATAAGAAAAAAATAAATAAGCAACTAGAGGTACTGTGAGCAATTAGCTCACTTAATGATACCCCCGCCTCCCATATGAATATAATGGCAGTGTCCATGTTTTGCTCTGGAAAATCCAAAATATATGTCAGATCAAAAAGTAAATAAGAGGTGCACAATGGCAATATTTAATAAAGATTCTGTGAACATTTCATTAAATTTCCTTCAGTGGTATGAGAGGAGTTGCGGATAAGAGATTGGTACCCCAAAGCGTAACAGACGGACGGACAGACATACCAATTACTATATACCCTCCCGCTTTTTAAGCGGTGGGTATAATGATCGAATTTCGAATTCTAAGAATTCCATGTAAAAAATATATATACAATGATAGGAATTTGCACTTTCATCCTGACGCGTTTAAGGGTCATGTGTCAAATATAAATTAAGATATGTAGTTATCTCGAAAGAATAAGCAATTCAGAATGGCAGTATCTGTCATGGCTTTATTTTGTTTAAGATAGGTTATTACATAATAAATCAATGGTATCAAAACAATGGACAATCATCAAGTATTATTGCAAGTGTCAATGAGTAAGCGCCGATTCTCAATCTGGCATTTGGCGCCTACGATTTGCAGGAACGGAGCCATATGGTGCTGACAACCCTGGAGGGTAAACAGAAGTACGGGGGGTATCATTTAGTGAGCTCATCGCTCACAGTACCTCTAGTTTTGTTTAAGATAGGTTATTAAATAATAAAGCAATGGTATCAAAACAATGGACAATGATCAAGTATTATTGCAAGTGTCAATGAGTAAGCGCCGATTCTCAATCTGGCATTTGGCGCCTACGGTTTGCAGGAACGGAGCCATATGGTGCTGACAACCCTGGAGGGTAAACAGAAGTTGCCAGCGATGGCTTGTTGCAAAAGTACTTTGTTAGGCTCATGATATTTTCATTTGCCCTTGAACAGTCAAAAGAATGCATGTCATTCTTGCGTCAATAAATGTGAATTCATTTCAGACATAATCGTGGAAAAATTTGTCTTTTGGATATGTTTTAAATAACAATGTAGGAAGAAAAACGACCTGTTAAACAAATAGCAATTAACAAATTACATGTACATTAATTTACATGCTAATTTCATTTTTGCAACGTTATATACGAAAACGAAAAGGGACAAATTATCATTCTAAAGGGTGTAAAATAATAAGCCAAAACTACATAAAAGAAAACATTTTGGTTCTGTTGATATGTATGCATAAATTAACTAGGTAAACAGTTTATGGAGTCAGTCACTCCAATGCATAGAAAATGTTATACAAAGTTCAACAGTTCAGAATGAAGGAATTGGAAAATGACAACCATAAAACGACTAAAGTTTTAAACATGTAACCTGAGTGCAAAACTTCTTGGTAACAGTTGATTTCAACTTTTCTTTCGTCACCTTCCCTTTTATACATGTATGTCGCAAGGCACCTTATCACCTCCATGAAATATGATCCTTTAAAGAAATAAACGTAGAATGTTCAGAGTGTAAATAATGGCATAACAATTAGTACTTTTTGTCAGTCGGCTTTTCTCTTAAGGTTGTGTTTGATGATATGGTCATTGTATCAACCATAGACCCTGCGAAAGATGACCTTAAACGAGACTGTTGATATATATCCTTATTTCATTAACGTGTTGGTTAATAGTTTGTCTCGTTTTAAAAAGCGTAGAGCGTGTTTGATCTGCTACTGAACTAACGCTGTATATAGTGTTTGATTGCACGTTTGGTATGGTTGTGGTTCTTATGATAATCGTTGTCCTTTCATCATCCCTGCATTTTACATGTTAATTTATGTTTTGGGTAATACTCATAAAATTTAAAGGAATTTCAACCGATAAACGTGAAGAAAATGATAAGTACAAAATGCACTACTTTTCCATAGATTAGTTAAAAAGGACAGAATCTGTTAACGAGTCAACGAACCTGTCCTTGAACAGCCGACCATTCATGCGTCAGTAAATCTCTATTCATTTCAGATGTAATGGGAATACAAAATTGCGTTTGGACTATGTTTCAAATAACAGTGTTATTAAAAATGACATGTTAAACAATCAGCTTTTAACAAATTACATTAATTTACATGCTAAATTCATTTTGTCACACTATAAATGAAAACAAAATGGAACGAATTATTAATGAAAAGGGTGCAAAATAATAAGCCAACACTTAATAAAACTAGAGGTACTGTGAGCGATGAGCTCACTAAATGATACCCCCCGCCTCCCATATGGTTATAACTGGTGAAAAAGTCCATGTTTTCCTGTGGCCGGGAAACCCAAAATATGTGTCCGATCAAAAAGTAAAATAGGAGGTGCACAATGGCAATATGTAATAAAGATTCTGTGAAAGTTGCATCAAATTTCATTCAGTGGTATAAGAGGAGTTGCGGATAAGAGATGGGTACCCCGAAGCGTAACAGACGGACGGACGGACAGACGGACAGACGGACGGACGGACAGACGTACAGACGGACGGAATTAACGATTACTATATACCCTCCCGCTTTTCAAGCGGGGGGTATAACAATGCAGTTTGGTTCTGTTGAGATATATGCATAAATTTTCAAGATCAACAATTAATAGAGTCAGTCACACCAATGCATACTAGAAAATCTTAATATACAAAGTCAAACAATTCAAATGTCAGAAATGAACGCAAATCAAAAGCACTATGTTCTCGGACATGGAGCAGAACAGCTGGTCTGAAAATGATTTTGTAACCTTATAGTAATTTACAAATTCAAGATAAACGGTGATTTCAACTTTTATATCGTTAACTTTCCATAAGTAGCAATAGACCCGTATCACCTGCATGACATGGAGTTTTTAAAAGAAAATAATACAGTGAAACCTGTCTAAACCGACAAGCACGGGGGGGGACAAATTTTTTTGTCGGAATAGACAGTGTGCCGGATTGCATAGTGTAAAAATAACATCAAAATTAATAAAATGGGAAAGAAATTTTAGGTCGGAAGATTACAGAAGTGTCGGATTTGAGTTTTTACTGTATATACAAAATGCGCTACTTTTCAAGAGATTAGTTTGAAAAGGATAGGATCTGGTATAAAGTTGACGGATTTGTTAGTTACAGTGTATAAAATATTCATTTCGGGAGAATGTCTTCATTGATAACATTACATCTTCTCTTTAGGGTACATAGAAGAGTGTTGCCATGCGTAGAGAGATCTTTAGAAAGTAACAGTTTGCGGAGCCCATCGGATTGGTTTTTTTCCATGACGTTTGATTCAACAATGGCGAGAAGAACATCAGTTGCCATGTGCAACAAACTAAAAAGTAATATATTTAAAAGTAGGAACTTTGTTAAAAAAATTGAAGTCGTTCTGTGTTCATTTCTGATGATCTTGCTCTTCAATGTATCATTGTATTGTATTACTTTTTTTTCTAATTATGAATTTCAATAGAATTTGGGAAGAAGTTAAAATGCATCAAGTCATCTAGCTTAAAGCGAGCCAAAAGATGTGTTAAATCTTTGACCATGCCACTAAGACAAACATTGACGGAAATGTACTTACAAAACACGACAAATGGTCATGATGCTCGGAGGTTAGCCTGCATGTAAGTATTAACTTTCTTTGGAAACTTTTAAAATCAGTGTTAAAATTACTTTGTTCCTCACATATTCTAATAAGTATTAATTGCCATTTGCACATTTACAATTTTACTTTGTGTTTGGCAATACATGCATTTTGACATCTTTTATACATGTACTAGTAGATACATGTTAGAGAAGATATTAGGTTTCAATTAAAATGTTTGTATCCGATGTCATAATTTATTTTTAAAAATTTAAACAAAATTTTAATGTCAATTTTAAGAATGCATCTTTATCAATTTAATACTCAGTAACATTTAAACTCGAAATTGGTAAACAAGCAACTCAGTTTCATATAAATCCCATGGTCTGCAATGCACTACGAAAGAGGATTTTTTTTTCTTATTGAACAGTCATACTGGAACTGGGAATAATAATGCATGTAAATCGAATTTGACAGATACGACAGCTTAAATGTTTTGGAGTGTTTTCATTTCTTCAAACCATGTAATTAGTCAAATAATAATGTTGTTTTTATTGTATACTTTGAAATACTTTGCTGATAATCCATTGATTGTAAATCGCACATTTTGGAGCTGGTTGATAACATTTTTATCTTTCTTATAAAGAATTTTTTTAGGACCACCAAAAGGTAAAAAAGGTTCTTTTTTCTTGTAGAATATCAGCTGCAACAGCGACATGTTATAAGGAAAAGATACGTTCATGCAGGGGTTATCTAAGGGATTACATCGGTGCCTATCATGTGATATTAGGCGGGAAATGTTTATCTGTTCTAAAGACTTCTGATGAATTTGTAGATGATTCAATCATTATGCCAAGACAAGCAGACCGAAATTGGGTGTCTATTGTCCAATCCATTCTCAAAGATGTGGGAATTGATCATTTTCCCAAAAGTCTGTTATCTGAAATCCAAACAACAAGGCATGTGTCATCACAAGAAATCCAATCAACGACAACACTATCACAAGAAATCCCATCAATAATGACGTCATCACAAGAGATCCAATTAACAACGTCAACACAGGAGATCCAATCAACGACAAGCACTTCATCACAAGACAGTCAACCAATGACAACTTCATCTTCAAAAGAGTATCAACCAATGATCACGATATTTCCTCAAAAGATCCAATCACAGGCAACCAAAACATCATCAGACATCCAATCATTATTCACCACGTCATCAAAAGAGTTTCAATCAAATGCAAATTCTACCTCATTGCCATCTACAAACTCTTTTGAAGATGACGACATGGACTTAAGCACTAATTCAAGCGCAGAAGAACAAACAACAAATTTTAAAGAAAAAGAAAACACACAAACTACTACTGTTGCTGCAAAAGGAAACAATTCTGCAGATTCAGAGGAGAAAAGTAATGCCACAGAAATTACTTCATCTAGTGATGAAATTAATGCAAACAATAACGAGGAAAAATTCATAGTCAATGAATCTTTAAATAACACATTGTCTACAGAATCCAGTGTTAATCAAGTGAATATTTCATTGACTCAAGCATCTTCATCGCTGAGATCATCGTCACCGACATTATTTCTCCAGTCTGTTTACAGGATCATTATTTTTGTCTGTGTTGTTTTTGTTCAGTGAATGAACTTTTACCAGTATTTTGTTCTTTATCCATAGATCTCATTATAATGTAAATAATGTATACATTGTCAATAAAAGTTGTGAAATAGTAATTTAAGATAGTTTGTACATATCCCATTATTTCTCTTTTGCTTTTAGGCTTTTAGGCATTGAACTTTGCTATATACATAAATACATGTAGTATATTAAATGTACCTTGATCTGTTGCGGGAATAAAGTGGGATTTATAAAGCATAAATTTGATTATTATTTATTAAATAATACTGAACTTTGCATGAGACAAATGCAGGTGTTGCCTTTATTGTCCATCATTAAACACAAACGTCCTCCTCCATCTAGTGGTAATGTATTATGCAGACAAGTTGAACAAAAGCAGTCATAGTATGCAATAATAGCAGATGCATTGTTTTGTTAATCTGTATGCTGCAACTTTAAGAAGCAGATTTATGATTTCGTTAAAAAAAATGTACAGTGTCAACCATTTGTCACAATTAATGTCGGATGTTTTCTCTTTTTTTTCTTCGTTAACAATATGAATTCGACAATACTAGTATCTCCTTCAACACGAGATAAAGATGACAATGCTAATGAAATAACCACAGAATTTGTATAACAAATTCTCTGACACTTTACAAATTACATGCTGAAAGCTAATTGTACTTTTAAATTCGTCGCGAGTAGACCATGTCATGGCGAATTCAAATTTGTTCTCGTTTGAAATTAAATTTTCGTTTTGTGTTTTGTTTCGATTATATTCATAATAAGAAACTTCCGTTTTGTTTTTTTGATTGCTTTTAACTGTTTTACAAAAACCTTAAATGTAATGTTATAGGCAGTGGAGATGGTATAAAAACCCAACTATCATCTTCTACCATATATGAAATGGATTCCGAAACTTCATAAGAATTCTTACAAACAAAGATACATACCGGGTTCCATTTAATGTTCAACCACTCCTCACTACGATATGAACAGTAGCGAAGGAGAAACTTCATGAGTACTGTGCAACAATATGTTCAAGAACAGGTGTAAATCAGATGTGAATATTTAAAAATCCAAGGAATGTTTGGAAAATTGAAATTAAAAGATTTATCAAATCAACAGCTTCAAAACTTAGGACTTTTCAACTTTATACACAACCATTTTCCACGATAAATTAAAGTCCAGGCTTTTTTATATCATTGACAGCTGCGTTTTCTATAAAAATGGAACTCGTAAATTTACTTACCGGTACCTGGTCACTAGTCATTTGCAAAGTTATTTTGTTAAGCCACGCGCTTGAAGTTTTTAATCTTTCTTTTCTTAAATAAAAAATAAAATCCACAACTAAAAATATATTTTTATTTATGAAAAGAATGATCAAAAACGTCAAGCGCCTGTGCACATAAGTACTCGGAAGAATACTTGAGTTTCTGATTGACAATATCTATGTTGTTTTTGCAGGCCAGGCCCTAGGATCATGAAGCATCTTAAGCTTTAAAAGTCAAATTCTTCATGTTATACTTAAATGTTGTGAAAATCAAGCAGATTCAAAATTAAAAAAAGGTTCAATATTGATTAACAAAAATGCTGTAATTTGCAAATTTTGAGATCAATTCAGTAATTAATAAAAATCATACAGTCAATTGAAAATTTGACTTAAGTCTAAGTCTGTTTCATGGTCCTGGGACCAGGTCTTCCAACAATCTATTGGAATTCCCTAAGGTACCAATTGCGCCCCGTTATTAGCAGACGTATTTTGTATTCATATGAAGCAGAATTTGTCCAAAATCTTATACGTGAAAAGAAGAAAACACTTGCAGTGCATGGCCTTCAATTCAACATTCAGATATATCGACGACGTCAATTAACAATGGTAATTTCCATTCTTATGTCGATACGATATATCCCGGTGGTGAGCTTGAGATAAAAGATACCACTGAGTCTGTGGTCGATACAATAACCTTGTTAGCAAATACAATTTATCATTGAGTCAAATACTGACTGCCGTTTTTCGTACTTATTATCTATTATTTACACACTGTATTGACGACGGATTATTCCGTTATTTCCGAATAATTTAATTTTGTTTGTATTCTCGCCTCTCATTGGTTGATTTCCAAAAAGGAACGCAAAACATTTTGTATAATCTGGTTTGGTATGGGGACACACCCCCTTGACGACCAGCTTAATCATCTTATCCATGCAATCCCCTCATTTCCAGTCCTCGGAATCCATGGAAAATTCCAGATTTAATAAATGTACCTTCAACTATAAACAATTACTCGTTCTTACCTCATGTAAAAAAACATCATGGCTGCTAGATCTATGTATCAGT
>PRKT01000026.1:1394713-1417720 GCA_003671525.1 Saccostrea glomerata
AGGATGACTCCACATGAGTTTCATCTTTCCTGGCCCAGCGGTTCTGGAGAAGAAGATTTTTTAAAAATGCCATAAATTTTTAACAAATTCATGATTATCTCCCCTTGGAAAAGGGCGTGGCCCTTCATTTGAACAAACTTGAATCCCCTTCACCCAAGGATACTTTGTGCCAAGTTTGGTTGAAATTGGCCCAGTGGTTCTTGAGAAGAAGATGAAAATGTGAAAAGTTTACAACGACGACGACAACGACGACAACGACAGACGACGGACAAATTTTGATCAGAAAAGCTCACTTGAGTCTTTGGCTCAGGTGAGCTAAAAACTAAAATAAAAATGTCTATGAATTAAACTCACTTTTTCTTTTCTTTCTCTGACCAATCCAACTAGTGTTTTTGTAGACCGGGAAATTTTTGTATTGATCAGAAGAATTCTCATCTGTGGAATGCTGTAGAAACAAATTGTTGAGAAAATAAAATATCCAACCAATGCATTCTGTCTCTATAATGTACTCTTAGTTTTGTACATAGAGGAAACTAAACCATGAACTGTTTGAAGTTCAAACGATATGCTACTACTGTGAAATCACAAATTTTCTTGGGGGTTTAATTTTCATTATTTTCAAGGTTTGAATAGACCCACGAATTCATGTCCACCACGAAATGTGAAATGTTACATTCATAACTACTAAGCAACTCCTCATCCACGAATTCAAATCCCCACAAGCCAAGAGTTTTTCCACGAAAATTTGACCCCACGAAAATATGTGATTTTACAGTATGTAGATTTTGTACATGAAATTTTTTTGTATACTTACGACTGTAAGGGTGTAATGGTTCCTTTTTGAAAATGAATAGCCCCACCTTTAAAGAGACAACATTATGTAGTCTTGACAAATTTCTATGCAAAAGGCGATAAATGTTAATCTGTGAGTAACTCACCAAATGTTGCCACAGAGTTATCTACTCCTGATGGAGTCCCATGTATAATTCTCTCTCCAAAGTAAGCCCATTTATTGATTAATTCTAAATCTTGTTTTGACCAGAATCCCAAAGGTCCATTTCCTACAATATCTGGTTTCTGCACAAATCCAAACAGAGTTAAAAATCCAGCAGACAGACAAGCTGAAAAGCTGGCAGAAGATCCTAATCCAGCTCCAATTGGAAGATCTGAATGACCAACAATGTGTACTCCAACCTGTCTCCTTTAAGGAAAATATTTTTTAACTGTAGAGTAATAATGAAGCAGCATTTTTTCTTATATCTAATATAAGGAATTTGTGAGTTAGTATAAATTGTTTCCAACCTTTTTGTGTGATATTTACATAATTATATAACAAAATTTGTTCAAATTAAAGAAGTCTTTGAATTGTTAAATTTCATTCATTTCTAGAAATAAAGTTTATCAAAATTTACTTTTTAAACACAGAAAATAAATTTGATTACCCTGAGATTTTCCTTAAGGAGCAAAATAAAGAAATTGTGGTAAATAATGTGAGTTGTTTCAAAGAGGACTCCAATGTATCATCATTCAGCTGTAGGCATTTCAAAGAATTCTTTACATCTTCAGGTGGTATTGTTGGTTCATCAAGTTGTTGACCTGAATTTGACAAAGAGACAAGTAGCTAGTAACTTTATCATAAAAGATTTTTATAATTTTTTTCTTCAAAACTGAAAGGTGTATATAATGTGTTCCAACAAAAATTATCAATCTTTATTTTATCTTGGACGAAGAACAACAATCTGTCATTAATGATTAGAAAATGGATGTCACATGCCTGCATTTAACATTTCTTTGGACAGCATGTAATTAACTTTGACAGTTACTTATAGCAGATGAAATGATGAAATTTCATCCATATTTATAGAAAAAATTAAGCTAGCATTATTTTCACTTCTAACAGAAACTTGTAACTTTGGCAATCCAAATAATTTTAGAGTATTGTTCCTTTTCAGTTAGGTGATTAGTACATGTATACATCAAGATGACAAGTGAAGAAGACAATACACAGGCAAGAAAATCATCTAAATCCCAATACATTTTTAAACTTTTACTTGTACTTGACAAAACGTCATACTTTTTAAAGATTTATTACTGAATGCCTACAAAAATTCAATGGGTGTTAGGTACATAGAAAGCTTATAGCTTTGCCTCACCTGCTGTGGACCAGAGCAACCCTGTACATTATATGGACAGTCAGTAACAAACCTTATAAATAACGTGAATGAAGAGACTACTTAAAGTATTGCACTGCATATAAAAAAATAACAAACCTGTCAAAGCGCTTTCCAATTTGCTGAGATCTGAAGAATCAATCTTCTCTTTAATGTCCAAATCAAAAAAAGCTAGCGTGACTTCATTGATATCTGAAGCTCTGAATTCTACAGTGGTACAAAGGCTTAAACTACCAGCAATGGCTTTCTGTGGATATGGTGAAAGTACACAGTTCAAATGATTCTCTTTTCGTGGTTTGAAAGAGTCAATATAGCAGTTTCATGTCAGAATACATTATTTTATTAAAATGATTTCAAATTTCTGTAGATTTATAAATGTACAAATCGTAAAGCAACATTTATAATTGAATAATTATATATTGGCATATCTAATGAAACAGAAAGCATCATAAACTTTCCCGAAAAATTTAGGACTGCCTTCCATTCTGTTGTTTAATTTTGTACAATAAGGAATATACTGAAGAAAAAAAGTTACTCCACGGAACTTTGGTGTCTAAAAATAACTTGAAACAACATATATGAAATTTACCTTTCCATAAACAACAGAGTGTTCGCCGTGTAAAATAACTTTACCAGGCGCAGTGACAATCAACTCCATGCTCGATGGTGGGCGTCCACTTTTTTACCTTTCGAACGAAAGAGTTCAGTTTCTACTTTCACTTTCTATTTGACCGTTTTGCACAAAATACAAACAACAAAGTACAATGTTTCAAGCTAAAATATTGTTGAAACTATGCGAACAATACTGCTGTTCCTCTGTTAGAATGATGAGGTAATTCTTTTTACTAACATTATTGCTAATGCAATTGATATATCACCTCACTGCATAATTGTTTATTTGACAACCAGGTCTGGTATATTCTCTTTAGATGTGGATGTAGGCGAAAGCCTGTTCACTTCTCCAAAGAGGATAGCTCTGGTACAATCAGACACTAGATTTAGCTATGTAGCTTTATTTACCTACCTGAAGTTCATGTAGCATTATTTAGCTACCAAATCAGAAATTTTGGTAACTAGGCTTTTTGACGAATATATCTAGGGTGGCCTACACGTAAATGTTTATTATATTTAGACATAAGACTGAGAGATGACCATATTTTAGTCTCAACAACGTTCAAGGCAATTGATTTTTTTAATTTGTGTGTTAAAAGGGATTTTGTGATATCAGGGACCTATATAGTTATATAGGTCCCTGGTGATACATGTATGCCCCTATGACTACATTCTAGGAAAATGAATTTGCATCAAATAACGATTCTTCATTTAAATCCTTTGCAGTTCAAAGTCTTTTCCAAAGATTTACACAAAAACTGGAGATAAAGGTAAATAAATACCTTTTACTTTATGCACATATTCACATATTTTATGAAAATTAACCCTGTAGAGTAGTTTTTGCAGAAAAGTAAAATTTAATAAGTTTAAGTTTTCATAAGAATTTCTTTGCCAGGTACATCTTCAACCTACACAGGAGAGAGAAGATCAAAAGATGATCTCATATTTGAAGCTTTAGGATCCACTGATGAACTAAGTTCTGCTATTGGGTAAGATTGACACTTAATAAGTTCATGCAGGTTTCCAGCCATGAAATATAAGCCAGCTCATTTTTGAGAGCAAAATTAATTGAGATGGTCTCAGATTTTAATCTCAAAAGTGAGCTGACTACATTTTATGGTCCCTGAGCCAGATCTATGAGTATTTAAATTCTAGCTGAACAGGAGTTATTTCAACTTGGCTGGATATTTGGATTGTTGTCGACAACTGTAGCATCATGCAGTCCAGATTTTCACCCAAAACCGAATCTCAACCAAGATTGGAACAGAAATCTCTCTATATTTTCCTTCATATTCCTCTCATCACAAAGGTTTAAGGAGGCATAATTTGGTTTAAATACATGTGTAATTTAAAGGCAATTTAAAGTATTCATTGTAATATTATTGGAAAATAAGTGTGTATAAAACATGGAATGTATAAAACAAACCATAGCAGAAACACCATCTGTACCATTATTTTCAAATAACATGTAATAGGAAACATGCTTAATGTAACTGCATATCTAACAGTGAAAAGTGATAAGGTTTATAACATTCTGCATATACAGTGAAAAATGCTTTGCAAACATGTATTTTTTCATGCTCTTAGTCTTATAAGTCTTAATGTAACTGCATATCTACAGTGAAAAGTGATAAAGTTTATAACATTCTGTACAGTATATATCTTAAGTGAAAAATGCTTGGCAAACATGTATATATTTTTATGTCTGTCTAAAATGGTTCAGTGATTAGGACATATATTAGGTAATAAGCATTCATGTCCAGATTCTTTTATTATTTTTTAAGCGTAGCAGCAGAATTTTGCAAGGATGAAGGTCTCATCAGTCAATTAGAACAGGTAAAAATAAAAGTCTTTTTTATAGACAATCAATTACACTATAGTTATCATGATTTAACCAGGCAAAACAATATGACTGAAAATAAAATGAACTTATCCACTAAAAAATCCCCCCCTCCCCATTTATGTTACATTTGGTGTTCCTATCTGGAGTCGTATTTACTCTTGATATTTTTACGAACTTTCTGTCAATCTGTACCCACTGATTTGTCTTCATTAATTAAGCCTTACAGTTAGGAACTGGACAGTTCACAACTTCACATGTTTCTTACTGTATTAAATTTCCTTGTTTTTTTTTGTTGCTGCTTTCCTAAACTCTGATTTCTAATACAGTGTAATGGAATTTTATGAGGAAGAAAAAAAGCAATTAATTTGTATTTTGTACATATAGGTCCAGTGTGTCCTCCAGGATATTGGGTCCTGTGTAGCCACTCCACAGTCTTCTGCACGGGAGGTTCATTTAAGTAAGACTCACCTCTCTCTCTCTATCTCTCTCTCTCAGAACTGCTTTTAAGGAATGACTGTGTTAGTTACCCAAATACATATTCTGTATAAGCTGGACTGGGGCAGTTCATGTTCTAAAAAGCATGAAGCATGTTCCACACACCCCTCCCTATGTTATACAAGTAAAACTTACGTAGCTTTTAAATTGATTTTTTATAATTAAATGTTCTTTCATAAAGTGTAAAATTTAAGATGATTACCCCTCAAAAATGCCTTAAAATTGTACATGTGTACATCAAGGATAAATCTACGTATTTGAAGTTAGTCATAACAAAATAAGTTACTCTGATTATGATATAAAATGCTAATTTTTTCCAATCAAATGCCGTGTTTCAGCCAGAATTAAATAATTGTTACATATTATTAATCTCTTAAAAAGTTATTTCATCATCAAATTATTCTTGCTTTCAGAAAATACACAATTTAATACTACATTCACAACAGAATTAGAAAACTGGATTGATCAATACACAGAGGAGTTACCTCCCTTGAAGAATTTTATCTTGCCAGTGAGTATGTGAAACGTATTTGCTTATCCTGTAAACAGATGCTTTGCTTCCACCATGCAACCCACTTCTATTATACAATAGAGTGTGAGGTGCATGTAATAGGAAGAAATTATTTATGATTAGGATAACATTTTACAAAGTACTGATTTATAATGATGAGTTGTTATTTAATTTAAGGAATGGACTTGTGTCTCTGGCATAGTTTTCTTGCAATTCAATACATTCAATAACTGAAGGCAACATGATGAATTCACAGAAACTTATGGAAAAAGGGGGTTAAAAGCCATCTGAATCAAAAAATAAATTTAATCAATTGGAAAAATCATGCAGACTGCCCCCCCCTTAAAAAAGACATTTCCTTGAGGATGACAAGGAGTTGTTTGGTTTTTTTTTAATTTGAATTATAAGTTTTTTCCTGTTGTAGTCAGGCGGTCTTTGCTCAGCACACCTTCATGTTGCTAGATCAGTTTGCAGAAGGGCAGAGAGAAGGTAAATATATTTTTTAAGCAGGTGTATCATTTTCATTTATATGTGCAGATAGCAGTATTCCAGCAAGAATGTTTCAAGACAATAATATTGATATCATAAATATACCATCACTTTATGCAAATGATTCATTTTACAGGGTTGTTCCAATGGTGAAAGTAAATGAAGTTTCCCAAGAACCCTTGAAATATTTAAATAGGTTAGTGCTGCTGGATTGTTTCTCATTTTTTGAGAGGAGAAAAAAATTCTGGTATTGAGAACACCCTACTAAGCAAAAAATGAGACATTCAATCTTTAGAACACTCTTTACATACAAATCAAACAATGATTTTTAGAGAATTTTTAAATAGCATTTCCTTTGCAAATAAATCAATAAAGTGCCCCGCCACAGCATGATACGCCCGTCAAATATTGTTCAATAATCATGAATTGGTTAGGATGAAAGAAAATCAGGAAGCCTTGATTAACAGATTGACACAAATTTCAATTATCTAATTTCCATTTCTTATCATACATCTCTTGGAGACTTTACAGTGTAGGGATTGATTATAACAAATAATACATCATATACAGTGTAATTCTAAACTGGTTGTGTTACAGCATAACAAATATCCATCTGCAGCTTTAAATTGTTTATTGCATATTTTACGAAATGATGGAAATGCTAGTCTAATGAAAAAATCTTACATAAATTATTCTTCAGACTATAAAATTCTAAGTAAGACATGACTGCAATTTGTTGCAAATATATATAAAAATTGAAATATAATTTTTTTTTCAATGAACACATGTATAATTAGTTTTAATCATATTGTACAATACTAATTTAGTTTTAATCATTTAATCATACACTAAAACATCAATTTGTTTTAATTAATTACACCAATTGAAAGATCTTTATCTGGACTAGCCATCAAGAACTCTTAATTAACACAAGCAACTATCATGACTATGAGGCCATTTCTTTTTGCCCAACTCCCAAGTGATAAATTAAGATAACTGCTGCATCAGATCTAGAGATGCTCTTAGCTCCTGACAATAAACTCATTAATTCCTTTCTAATTTGACATGCAAATTTCTGCTATCAAAATTCTTCTTGACCAGTGCTTGATAATTATGCCCATGGGACAAACTGAATTCCTCTCAAAGCATAAACATTTGTTACAGATTGCTGTAAAGTATATAATGAAAAAATTAGTTTTACTTAATTTAACATCTTTTAATAAGAGTACAACTATATTTTGACATTTTTTAGGATTATGAAATTTAGAATTTAAAAGACTTAGTTTTTAAAAAAAATCACTTTAATTAAAGGTCACAGTGACCTTGAAATAGGCCGCGACACACCTTCTACTTTAGATGTATACTTTCGCCAAGTTTGAAAGCTCTAGGTCTAATAGTTTTCTAGTTATGAGCCGGACAGGATTTTTCCATATTTGGCTATAGCATCTTTATTAAAGGTCAGAGCGACCTACTTTTTGTGCGCGACACACCGTCTACCCAAAAAGTATCAGTTAATTGACAAAGTTTGATAATCCTAGGCCTAATAGTATTCAAGTTATGAGCCGGACAGGAATGGACAGACGGACGGACAGACATGAAGCCTATAACATAATACGTCCCGTCTTAAGACGGGCGTATAAAAATGTCTTCCTTTTCTTTTTTTTAATCATTTTTTTCTTCTTTTAGACTAAGTGATTTCTTGTTTACTGCTGCAAGATTTACAGCCATGAAGGAAGGAAAGAAAGAAAAGATATACCACAGACCCAAACACCAAAATGATGACAATGATTCTACTAAATAATTCTGCATATTGTGATATATTTTGTATGGCATGTTTTTTTAAGGTTATAAACTATAAATTAAAATCTTTTCTTCTTTTTTAAACAACTATCAGAATCAAAGGGGAAATCTATATAATGCATTATTATGAATTTTGATGTTCTCTGATTGGTCTAAACACCTCTTCCTGGGGTGAACCTCAGAGTTTGTTACCTCAAATAAAGTTCCATGAGGTGTTCCAAACAAACAATGAATAAATTTATGAACTTGACCTTTGATCTTTTGACCTCAAAATCAAGAGAGGTCTAACTTAGGCCATAGGGAGTTGTGATAAAAAATTGAATGCAAAAGCTCAAAGGCCTCTTGAAAAATCATCCATAAGGTGTGATTTAAAATATTAATGTGCAATTGATGAAAACAGATAGCAATAGCTCACCCGAGTGACTCAGGGTGACCTAAAAACCATAGAAGACTTGCTGGTACAACTGCAGAAAATATAAAACTCAATTTTGAAGAAATTTATTTTTAAATTTTGACAAAATTGTCAATTTTACAATTCAAATTTATATTTCCACATGATTTAATGTCCTTAACAAAATCCATAAATACTATTTTTGCTATTTTTAGAAGTCAGATCACGATTTTAGCACTAATTAGTAAGTTCTCTGTGAATAATTCTGACGCTGATTTCTTCTGTCCTGCCAATTTTGAGAACGGTTTTGCTGGTAGTTACTCTGGAAACGATCTTGTCTGTCTTGTGCTGAAAAATAAATAATGAATTTATTAATATCAATCAAACACAATTTAATATGATACAGTGTTAATTAAAGTGTATCAGTACATCAAAAATATTCATTATAATCTGCCATCACCACACATTTCCCATCAGCCGAGCCATATTCACACACATTGCATACATATATATTTTTTATTATTACCAGTTGTTTATTAAAACTTAGTTTAGAACCAAACACATTTTGATAAATTTCCTGAAAATAAAATTTTTCATGCACAATATCTAAAGTTTATTGATGAAATCAGGATTGGTAGGCACAATATATTTTCAGCACCTGTCTTTAACAAAACTATCCTATCGATAAGAATAAATTCATTGTTTCTAATTCATATACCAGTAATGCACTTCATTGTTTGTTTTTTTTCAATAAATGTTAGTGGGAAAAACATTCTGGTCAACAGAAAAATATGAAAATTCCATAAAATATAATCAGAGAGTAAACTATACAAATTACAAAATTTCCAGATAATCTTATTTTGAAAGTATGAAAAAAATACATTTCTTTATAAGGAAGGTTTTTCCCTATGTAACTGAATTACATTATTACAATCTACCTGGTACTTATTTTTAGGACAGTAATCACTTTGTCTGTGGTGATAGGGTGCTTCATATTATTTAATTATGCATAGCAAAAAATATTCCTTTCCTTTAAATAGCTGCTCAAAAAACAATTGAAAGTTGATATTTATTTAATGTCTGTCTAAAACTGTATCTTTGAAGTTTATATTCTCCCCTTTTCTTGATAAAGAATCTTGTTATACAACATATAGTCAAATGCCTATCAACAAGGTTGCTTTAATGATAAAATAGAAAAGGTTTTAGGCTTCAAACTTTTTTCTAAGAAAAAGTTCCTCGAGATCAGTTTATTTTCCATGATGTACAGTACTAAAAAAAATATCAATGTAAAAGAAAAAAATTCAAAACCAAGACAGAGAGAAGAATGTTCTTTAAAAAAAGAAAGCCCACCTAACCTTTCATGCCAGAAACAGTTTACTTGAAACAAAGGCCTATTCCTTTACATTTCATTCCTTAAAATGTAAAATATGGACAAAAATATGAAGAAATCATTTTTTATTTATCACTATCTGTGATATTAGACACTGTACATGTATTTAAATATAGAGCGTATAAAACAAAGTAACAGAAAAACAAGTAAATGTAAGCTATTTGGACATTTGGTATCCCAGCATGCACCACTCACCAAATGTTAACAATGTTAATGCACTCACCCATTTATATACCATGGTGTTAAATCATAGAGAGTAAGTCTACAATATTATCAGATTAATCACTACTTTTCTGTAACATGCCAGCATTTCAAAAAGCTAAAAAGGGCCTAGACTTCACTATACATAGCCGATTTACACTTTCCAGTGTTTAAATTTCAAATGGTTTATAAATAAGCAAATGTGAAGATGCAAACAAACATGTATGTGCAAGTGTTAAAAATTTATTTATTTTCTTTTATTATCAACTAAATCTACACATTTGAACACATAAAGCAAAAACAAAAAAACAGTTTTCAAGAATTTGCCACTGACTTCCCGAACATGAATATCTTGACTATCTTGCCCTCCCTCTTCCTTTGACAAGTAAATCTTTATAAAAACACCCTGAGTATAATTTAAAATAGATAAAGCAAGTAAAATGAACAATTCAATATCCAGTGCACACAAATCTTGATGCTAATTAGACTTACTTCCCCCTGACTTCTGGTAGAAGAGATTGCCCTGCTTGAGTTCCATGATCCTCTCGTTATTGTCGACGAGGGAGGACACCTTCTCGGAGAGCTGGAGGGCCAGGGACTGGAGGCGAGTGGGCTCGGTCCGGTGCATGATGACCGTCTGAGTGGGCTCATCCAGAGAGGCCTGCAACAGGAATTTGTACTTAAAAGTTATCTGTTTTACTCTATGAATTAATGATGCTGGATTAGGGAAATTTGCAATGCATGATATAACAATGTAAACAAATTGCAGAATATAAATTTTAGGCAAAATGACACTAATAACCTCAAATTACTGTATAAATCCACAAAACTAAAATACATGTACTAGTGAAATTTTACATTGTTTGAAAAAATATATATCTATATGATGTTTAATTTACCATGAGTTCTTCATTGATGATCATTTTACTCATAATGGAGTGAACGATTCCTTTGTCCAGCTCGAACATGTCAGAGAGTGTGTACAGACACAGGGAGTCGTAAACACTGCTGTAGGTAAACAGGTACGTCCTCAGACTCTCCTCCTGTATCTTACCGGTCACCATCTCCTGTACTGTCTCACTCTTATAGAAAAGCTCCCAAACCTACAGGACACCACACTCAAATTGGGTTTGGCAAATTTTTAAAACATATTTTTCACTTCAAAATATATGTAAACAAGAGGCCCATGGGCCACATCACTCACCTGAGTATTTTGGTGATGCAGTTCTTTACCATATTTCCCCTCTTGTTATATCTATTGTGGTCCCCTAACCCCCCACCCCCCACCACCCCCATCTTGATTTTAATAATTTAGAATCTATACTACCCCAGGATGCTTCCACCTAAGTTTCAGCTTTCCTGGCCAACTGATTCTTGAGAAGAAGATTTTTTCCTATATATTTCTATATAAAAATTGGATTCCAAATTGTGGCCCCGCCCTACCCCTGGGGGTCATGATTTCAACAATTTAGATTCTGAACTACCTCAGAATGCTTCCACATAAGTTTCAGCTTTTCTGGCCCACTGGGTTTTGAGAAGAAGATTTTTAAAGAATTTTCCTTTATATTTCTATATAAAACATGGATTCCTCATTGTGGCCCCGCCTTACCCCCCTGGGTCATGATTTTAACAATTTAGAATCTACACTGCCCCAGAAAGGTTCCACATAAGTTTCAGCTTTCCTGGCCCACTGGTTCTTTAGAAGAAGATTTTTTAATGACCCCACCATATTTTTGACTTTTCTTGATTATCTCCCCTTGGAAGGGGACTTGGCCCTTTATTTAATACTTTAAACTCCCCATCCCCCAAGGATGCTTTGTACCAAATTTGATTAAAATTGGCCCAGTGGTTCTTGAGAAGAAGTTGAAAATGTGAAAAGTTTACAGACAGATGGACTACGGACAAAATGTGATCAGAAAAGCTCACTTGAGCATTCGGCTCAGGTGTCAAAGCAAAAAACTGTGGGGAATGAAAATTTCAATCCCCTAAGCATAAATTCATCCAATATTATTAAAATTAGATGTTAGATCTGCTTGCATTCTCGCTACACTAACATCTAACAACATCCCATAGAGGGTCACGTCAGAGGTTATATTCGGAACAGCTCTAGACGTCTTTGCTTCAACAATATACGATGATATGGCAGGAAAAAATTTGATTGGTTGATAGAATTTGACCTCTGACGTGACTCTCAATGGGATGTTGTTAGATGTTAGTGTAGCGAGTATGTGAGCAGATTTAACATCTAATTTTAATTAGATTGGAATTTATCATGTCTGTGTTTTGCAGTAACTACTTTAATTGCATTGCAGTCTAAATTAAATAGCTAGAGATTTTAAATCCTGTAAAATAAGTAGCATTACTTTAGCATTCATTTTCTCATTGAGGATGAAGTTCTTGCAGGCCTTCCAGTCCCCGGTCTTCATTGCTTTGGAGGCGGCTACTACGTGTTCCCTCATACTCTCTGGGGGACCAGTCAGAGCCTGGCGCTCACTCATCCTCATCACGTGGTGGAAGTTCTTACTGATCATCCTCCTTCTGGCATCCATTTCATGGGCTGAAGTCAGAAAATTTGCATGAAATTATACAAAGCAATTCGATGGCCTTGAGTCCCCCACCATCCAGGCTTGCTTTCAGGCAAGTTTCAGTTGATGTACTTGTCAAAATGATTAGAGTTCACACCATACACACTGACTGAGACTGAAGTCAGGGTATTAACATAGAAAAAGTGACCTTAAATCATATTTAAAACACAGAAAACAATGATGTAATAACTGACCTGCCATGTAAGGTACTTCAATCAACATGGCTGACACAAGGTAGACACATTCCAGTAATTCCAAGTTAATGTGCATGTGGTACGGCAGGAGGCGGCGCTTCTCTATCTTCTCCTGTTCTGGAGTTCTCTCGTGTTGACGTTGGAGCAGGAGACCCTAGAAAAAAATGTCAGTGTCACTAAAACTACCATCATCTAAGGCCATGCAAAGTTAATTCCTTGGCTCTCAGGCCTTTTTTCAAGAAATATGATGAAGAAGGGAGGCTTTTTTTTTTTTTTTTACTTTTTATTGCCCCCAAAACATGATGAGGCAGCTTTTTACATTGTACAAAACCTCAAAAAATGATGAGGGAGGTGATTTGTTGTTTTTATTTTATTGATTTAGCAATAAAAAGGGTCAATGAGGCACCCTTGGAAGAGATGAGGGAGGGCCTGAGAACCAAGAAATTAATTTTTTTTTTTGCCTAACTCAGTTCTTTATATTTCATTAATTAATACTGGGACATCGAAAAAAAATAAATTGTTTAAGAATATCTCCATTTATTAACCTCTGTCTTTTCATGTTTTGAATTTTATTTCATTGTGAATTTCCTCCATAAAATGGAATACCTGAGCAGCTTCCTAACTCACCCCTAACTCCAACCAACCAAACGCCCTCCCCCAATCTCAATCTGTAGACTTGTTTTTACCTGTGCTAGCAGCTCCTTGGCTCGACCACCACTCTGAATGTCCACTAAAGCATTGTGAGCATCTCTGATCATTCCTTTCCTAAAAGCACACAGTCCTAACTGCACCATTGTTCTGTTGTAAAGAATCTGAAAAACAAAATCAACATGCATTACTAAAAATTTACAAAAATATCTTCAGAATTAAGCTGTAATTAAAAGAAATATTCATTAATACCACGAAACTTTTCAAATGTTAAACAGTCAGAGCAATGTATATGCTATGTCGAAATGTTGAAATATTTTTCATCATTTTTAACAATCTTTATGACTTTTAGCCCACCTGAGTAGGGACATCTGAGTGTTGGATCGTGTCCTGTAGATGTGACATCAGCATTAGGTCCCGGGCCTGGTACCATCGATCATGGAGAGCTTGGTGGTAAATCTGACACAGCATGGACCGCGTGCGGAGTCGGTCCGTCAGATCCTTGGCATAAATAAATTTACACATCTCTTCCATTTCCTGAAACGTTTTGTTCTCAGCCTACAAATAACCAAGATATTATGTTAAAGAGAGAGGCCCTACGTTCCAACAGGAACCAAAGGAATCATGATAATGATGATGTAAAAGAGTGGTTTTCTTTGTAGTGTGAAATTTTGATGCTGTACACTAAATACTTTGGTGCAACATTTAATATCAAGATACCTACCTGTGGATTATCATATGCTTCAGGGTCAAACTAAAAATAAATAAAACACCTGTTTAGTGGATGTATTAAGTTCAAGTATTACATTATAGAGAACTAGTCATGCAAGAATTTTCACTGTAAATCTTTGGCTACTTGTCCAGATTAAATAACTTTATTTCTTCTATTTTGTACTCAGTGCATTTGGATAAATGAGAAGTTTGAAATAATCTGTTAAATATTTGATTTCCAGTTAAAACCTATTCACACTTAGCTAGTATTTTCCACTGATTTAAAACTGATGAACAAAGCTTGTTGATATGACCTCAATTCTTCTCTAAAGCCTCTTTTTAATTCTTTCTATTTGGGCACGATTATTTTTTTGTTTACAGTGTTTACCTTGTAATACATGTGTTCTATTCTTCTGAGATAAACCCGACAGATTTCCTCTGTTGTACCTCTGGGAACAGTATAGGCTTGCAGGCGATCTAGTATGTCACACACTGCTTTTTCATCCTTTAACCTGCAAATATTTCCAAAGAAACGTCAAATTCCACTCTTTCTCTCTGAGGAATAAAGGAGTCAATTAAAACTCCCTCAGTAAGAGATAGGATAACTGGTCAGATATTTACCTATCCACATATTCTGTGCTGTGTGCATCACAAGCTTGTAACATTTTGGTGAATTCTTCATCCATTCTTTCCACCACTGTTAACACACAGCCCCGGATTCTGTAAGGGGGAGTCTAAAAAACAAATTTTCAAATTCAAATATATAAACCCTTTTACATGTATCTTTTGTTAGTTTTGTATTAATATGCCAAAGACTTCTAAACACTTACTGTGACATTTTCACTTTCTTCCAGCACATTTTCTCCAATGACAATATCAGAGTTAGCTTCCACCATGTCTAGCAACTGGCTTACAGTGTTCACACATCTGAAAAGAGCAAATCTCAGGCATAAGTAACAAATAATACACTTCTTCTGTATTTTCAGAATTTAAACAGAACAACCATTATACATCTTTTAAGTAGATTGTACAACACAATATTTTTGGGAGAATTTATACTCCTGGCTATATGGTATGGTACTCTGAATATGAAAGTATTCTAAAAGAAAATTGAACAGAAACTTATAAATTAAATCTATTTCTTGGATAGGAAATCTCATTTAACTTACTTTTCCCACATTTCAGTTCTCATACATGTAGCAATGTTTGGGTTGTAATCATAAATGGCTGAGACAATGTGGAACATAATTTTCATTGAAATGGCTGGGCCAAGATTATTAGCATCAGAAATGCTTTGCAGTTCTTGTAACAGTGCAATCTGTTCATTTCTATCTGTCCCCTTCTTTCCTCTTGCAGAAATTATCTCATTCAATTTCTTCATGACAGCTTCATGATTTACTTCTGTGTCCTTTGCAAACATTTTGGGTGCTTCCTGAAATTGAATTTGCCAATTCCAAATGAGTATTCACGATTTTTTTCTGAGAAATCATATAAGTGTATGATAATGTTCTATGATCAAACTAAGGTACTGTACACCTCCCTGACAATTTCTGACCTTGATCATCGGTGCCCCCTTGGTGACCTCTTCCCATTCCCCTTCTTCATCTTCCTCTTTCCTTCTCTTAACTCTCTTCTCTTTCTTTTCTTTTTTCTCTTTCTTATCCTCTCCAGGTTGCCTAAAAAAATATTCCAATAATATAAATGAAAGCAATCACCAACTTCATCAGGCAACAGTGTATGTCTGAATCAACTTTTGTGCTTGGGAGGGGAGTGAAACTGCTCAAACCATTTCATTAATATGAATCTTAGTTAAAAGGGCCACTGTTAAATATGCTTATCAAACATATTGTATAAGGGCTGTTCCAAATAAAATATGTTGTTTTATATCGACGTCTTTCTGACTTACTTCTTTAAGAACATGGCGGCTGTGTAGACAGTTGTACCTGGTCCCTCCCCACCATCACTCTCTGAGCTGGAACTGTCAGAACTCATATCCCACTCACTGTCATCGTCATCATCGTCGTCATCATACGCCACCTAGTGAAAAATAAAGTAACAAAGGTCAATAAGTAAAGCTGGAACTGTCAAAACTCATACCCCACTCACTGTCATGATCATCATCGTCTTCATTGTATGCCACCTAAATCAGTGAAATATAAAGGTCAATAAGCAAAGCTAGAGCTGTCAAAACTCATATCCATCTCACTGCCATCATCATCATCATCATCATCATCATACACCACCTAAATCAGTGAAAAATAAAGTAACAAAGGTCAATAAGTAAAGCTGGGGCTCTCAGAACTCATATATCCCACTCACTGTCATTGTATGCCTCCTTAATCAGTGAAATGTAAAGATAATTGAATTTCAAAAACAAAGCTCAGTATGTCAAGTTGGTTTGCTAAATACATATACTGTAAAAGTGAAAACTGACTGTGTGGAAATGTTGACAAAAATGTGGATTTTCTATAATCTTCAGTTTCCAACTGTCAACTTTCACAATCCTGCATAATAATCAAACTCTCCACCCTTCAATATGCATGAAACTACTTTTACAGAATTGCATTTAAAGACAGCAATCAGCATACTAACATCTTTATGTACATCATGTTTCATGCGGAACTTAATGTAAATTAAGTACAATTCTATAAACTACATTTAGTGTTTTACATGCTTAGGGCACCATACATTTGCAGTATCAATGTCTTGACACTTGCAATTTTTTTCCTAAGTACTGTAAACCAACTTTTATTCGTGACGACTTTATTTTGTGACTTACCTGGGTTAAACTAGTTTACAACGGCTAATTTTCGCAATCAAGCCTTTATTGCTCTGTTGTTCATAGACATATAGACTTTCAGGACTTGTTCCCAGCAAGATATATTCGTGATGACAAGGCTCTCGTGAACTTCGCAAAAATTTCTCGTATGCAAATAAAAGTTGGTTTATAGTATTTTGTAGATTTGCCCCTCTTCTTCCTACCTTTTTAGCAGCCTTGGTGTCCTCTTTGGTCCTCGATTTACTGAAGTCCTCCTTGACCTCCACCTCCAAGTCCTCATCCTCAGAATCTACAATTCAAGGATAAACATCTCTTCAAATAGAACCTTATTTAGCAAAATCAATAACAATTTGTTTTGAGTAATTTTTCAGCAACAAGAATTCAGTATCTAATAAATGAAATGTACAATTGGCACTATCAACAAAGACATTAAAAGTAGAGTGTCTGACCTCCTGCTTCCTCCTCTTCACCTTCATCTGGGTTCTATCAACAGAATAAAACAAAACTTGTTACCTTCTTCCATTATTTTAATTACAAAATATAGCAAAAATTTTAATCTTAATCCTGTAAATCATTTTTTATTCGTAAGAACTTTATTTTCGCATTATAACGTGAGACAGTGTGCTTGCAAAAATATCTTTACGATACTTACAAAAGTATTTCTTAAGATTATATAAAGCAGTAACCACAGATTTAATCTGGCCAATAGAGTAAAATAAAATCTTTTTCATGAAAATAAGGTGTCACAAAAATTAAGTTATATATGTAGTAAATGTTACAGGAGAAAGTCTGAGATCTTCACCTCTCTGTAGGATGTAATGTCAGATTCAAAGTCTCGGTTGTACTTCTTCAGTTTCTGTCGGAGGGTTGTCAGACCTTTAGCGTTGTTTTTACTCATCTGTTTCCTCCCCTCCCTGTCTTCCCAACACTGGAGTAAAACAAAGAGAAAATTGTACTGAAAACATAGTACTACTAAACTCAAAATATTTTATGGAAATTTTTTAATTCCTACTAGAACATGTAGAAAACTTAGACCCTTAAAACATAGGCAGACATACCTCTGCAACAAAGTCCTCTAGTTCTACCAGGCATCTCAAGAAGAAGCGTGGAATCTGGTTTTCTTTCTCTATGACTTTCTTTGCTTTCTCATATGCCTTTCCTAATTCCTCAAAATCTTTTTTTATCAAAAAGAAATAGAATATTTATTATATATGAAATAGCTTTCTTTGTCAAGGAAAAAATACATCTGGACAGTCTATGAGAAATAAACCTAAAATTAACCTCTTATCAGAGTTGAAGGGATTTTTAAATTAGTTATGATTTGACCTGGATGCTATATGACTTCTGTTTTCTCTGATCAAATATGGTTGCATTACACTTTGTTTTATGTGTAACATAGAACAAAATGATCACACTAAAACTTTTAATAATTACAATATCAGTCCAAGCTAACCAGAAAAGACTAAAGTTCAAAGATGATTTCTATGAAACAATCTATCATCAAAATTTCCTACAAGTATGCACAATCTCAATCCTACCTGTTAACACACTAGCCATATCTTTGATTTTCTTATGATTTCCCATTTTCTTGATTATTTCCCTTAATTCGTCAAATCTGTTAAAACAAAACCAGCACAGGTTTAGCATATTTTTGTAGGGAACAATCATGCATGTATCAAGATTACTATTACATTAATTTGTATTAATTTTAAATCCACTATGAAAGATATTTTACCTTTTGTCTTTTGCACTCCGTACAATACGTTTAGGTTCATCTTCCTCATCGCTGAATGCATAAGCACTGTAATTTAATATTAAACAAAACTTAGAAAATCAAAAGACGTCAATAAAGATAATTAATATCTAGTGAGTAAAATGAAAGAAAATGCACAAGTTTAAATGTACCAATATCTAAATATTTCATTTTACTCTGTTTAGAATAAGAACTGTTTTTGAAGGACTTCTATTGACATTATTAAGTTAAAACAGCCATTTTGGCAATACATACACAGGTCTTGTTGCAGTGGTTCCTGCACGGGGGATATTAATTTCATCTTCTGACGATGAACTCTCTGACTCAGAGTCAGAACCTTTAAAGAATCGGGACATCTTCCTCTATGTATCTGAAAATAAATATATAGTGCAGTAAACCTAAAACTGTTTTTTCTACCTTATTCTATCTTCCATATTTTCTTTGTCCAAGGAAGAAGAAAATTCTATTAAACAATATAAAACTTTAATAACAAGGGAAAACAAAGATTTTTTTAACATAATAGATTAATGGAATTTAGATAGAAGTAATGGAACCAGGATCAAAAAGTACTCTTATCCAGACTTTGCCAGCCTACACCAGGGTTTTTATGACTCTGAATGCACATATGCTGCAGTCACACAATATGGTTATACACTTGACTTTGAATAATAGAAATTACTACATACGCCTTCAATTCGCAAAATAATACAAATCAATACATATCGAATAATGATATGCTTTATAAAGCATGTATATATGTTCACGTTTTCTTGATTGATCGACTGAGGAAATTCGGTCCAAATATCACCATACTGCGTGAGAAAATGTTTTCATATTTTTTGACACTTGAAATTTACTATTTGAATTTAGGTTAAGCAGATCAAACACTTCTATTCCAACATGTTTACCAACGTATATAAAAGTAATCTTACCTATAAATAAGACTAAATTCAGTTAAACATGAGGAAAAAGAACCGACAATGTGGGCAGCGTGACGTCACTCCCTCACGATAAACTCAGAGGTGTGCCGATGGTTAGATGAGTTCCGAATGCAAAAAGGCATGAATGATGGAAAATTCAGTTGCTTCCATAGATTCTAATGACGACAAAGAGAAATCATCGAATGTTAAAGTTGTAATTGCGAATAAAAACAAGAAAGTGTTTACAGGTAATCTGAACATTTTGAAAAACTGCTCTGAAATAGCAGTATCTTACGTACATGTATTAAATAACTCACTGTTGCAATAAATTTCATGTGGAATGTACCTTCTGCCAATATATTATGTCACCTTCCCTTTTGAGAACATGTTAAATCATCAGTTCACATTAAAAATCAATGGTGGCATACCCCCTTCCTTGTGAGTCAATATATTTAGATATCGATGTTTTTCTCAGCCCCATGAGTTTGAGATATCAAGGTTTAACTGTTAGAACTTGACATTTTGAATTATTGACCCACTTCTTGTAAATTTTCACTATTTTTATGAAAGTTTAATGATAACCACACACTGATGGCCCGTATGTGTAAATTTATCAGAGTTGTACAGCAGGTTAAGTTTCCATTTACAAATAAATATGTCTTGTAAAAATATGTAATCGACTTAATGTTTAAGAATAAAATCATAATGAATGAAATGATTATTCATATAAATCAAAAATTCATTTACATTGCAGGAACAAAGAGAGCTGCTCATCAGATTTCTGAAGAAATTCTCAATAATCCTAAACTTCAGCATGCAGTAAAACAGGTGGATTCAATTTAAAACTCAGTACATAATAAAATACGTACATGTTTACATTCAGTCATATACACTTAATTCATGCAGGCAGTAAATATGTTTGGTCAGTGTTTTTGTTTATACTTTTAGCTTCCTGATAATTATAATTTTGAGATATACAAGACAGTATGGAAGATACAATCAACGGGTGCCAAAAGAGGTAACAGACTTGTAAACATGTGATCTTATTAATATTGTATTCTGTATTAGCCTTTTAATAATTATTAAGGTCTTAAGAGAAAAATCTTGTATTTTCACAGTTGCACTGCAGTTTCCAGAGGGATTGTTAATGTTTGCCTGCACAATAGCCGATATAATAGAAGAGTAAGGTCACTGACTGGGCTTGTACACTTGAACTTTGTTACATTGAACTTGAACACACACATGTATCTCAAATAAATGTACCTTGAATATGTTGAAGTTAGAATTTTAGCATTTTAATTTGATACATTATTTCAAATCAGTGCACTGGATATCTCTTAGTTTTTCTTGTATTTTTTTGGATCCCAGCAAGTTTGAGAAAACAGAGTTTGACTGTACATGTTTTGATTTATACCAATTTGCGTAAATTGAATCTGTGCTAAATGCTTGACAGCTGTCCTCTTTGGTGTATTTTAGATTTACGGAGGCAGACACAGTCATCATGGGGGACGTGACCTACGGAGCTTGCTGTGTGGACGACTTCACAGCGAGGGCTCTCGGTGCTGACCTGATGGTTCACTATGGACACAGCTGTCTTGGTATAAAATTTTAAGCAAGATATTTTTATATAAGTTGAACATCAAAGTCTCTGTTACCTTGTATGATGAAATGAATTAGACCATCAAACCATGCTGTCAATGTATCTCAATCCTTGAACTATTGGATATCTTGAAGTTTGTATTCTCAGTCACAATGATTTATAAAAAAATAAAAGTCGACTTCATATTACAAGATTAGCAGAACAAAAAAATTTGTTTAAATGGTTTTAAATACAAATGCATATACAGCTTACTCCACTTATATTGAAGTTGCTTATTTTGAAATTCCACTTATTTTGAAATAAAAATGAATCCCCAGTCTTAGCCTCTCATATTCTTTGCATTAAAATAACGGTTATATTGAAATCTACTATATTGAAATTTCGCTTATATTGAAGCTACTGATCGGTCCCCAGAGTTGATAATGGGTTGTTTTCATACCGGTTATATTGAAGTACTCCCTGACGGATGTCGTTACGTTTAGTGATAGTAATTATGCCTGACTGACCGACTGATATACAAAGGTGTGAATTAATAAGTTTTCACCTTACATGTTTTATACTGCTTTTACAAAATAACATTATTCCCTGTAACTTTTTTTAATGTTTTCACTTATACGGACATATAGAGGTTAAACATAATAAGGAACCCCACAGAAAAAGAAAAACCTAAAGTTTGAAACTAAATATGAACTAGTTATGGCTAATGATAAGCCTAAATTTGAAAAGCAAAATATTATGGATTAACTTGTACACTTACGATAATATTAACAGTAATTGAACAATTTGAGTGCGGTGATTTTCTCCAAAACGCAAAAGATTGCGATCGAGGAATTTTATAATGAGGTTGAAGATTGTCTTTTCAATGCAACAGAAAGAAATAATTTTGTATAAAGACTGAATTCCATGTAATCGGTTCACTGTTATAGATAAATGATGACCATATAAATTTGTTCAGTAGACCATATTAATTTCTTTGGGATTGTTCTTCTTAATTTTAGATCTTGATAGAACTTTGAAAAATGGCGGATTCGCGATTTCGCTTATATTGAATTACGGATATATTGAAATAATTTGCGTGGTCTCCTGAATTTCAATATACTGTAAACCAATTATTATACGCGTCATTTTTTATTCGCGACTGACCACTAGAGAACTAATCCGCGACGATTTATTTCCGCGAACGAGTGGACACATTTTTTTATTTCCACGAGTATTTCTGAATCAAATTTAAATTTTACATCCGCCCATAAACGAGGTAAAATGGTAGCGTGAGGTCTGCTTACGCATTATTCAAGACATTCTGTGCATTGCGTCCATTTCAAATCTTATATCCGCCCCTAAAGTGCATGGGTAAAATGTTTACCATGAGTATACTTCATACACATTTTCACAACGCTCTAACAAAAATCGGAAAAAAAATCTAGAAGATTAAAATTGATTTAAAACTCTCAATTGTAAAAGTGCCTCATACTAATTGGGTAATCGACGCTTTCTAAGATCTACATAGCCAAGGGGCAATTATTATAAATGGCTTGGACAGAGCAGGACTGGGCCATAATCAGCCGTAATTAACCAGGCTATCTGTAACTCGTCTGTAACAATAAATGAACAATAATAACACAAGCTGAATTGATTGTTGACATTTTAATCATTTTTAGACAAATATTTTTAGATTTGCCATTCGTTTTTATTTTTTCTGAATGTTTGTAATTAAATTTCAACTGCTTCTTGTACACTAACAGTAAAGTTCTTCCGTGATTACTTGTTGAACCGTCGGGATCGGTATTGAAAAAAGGGCAAATAACTCTAAATAAATCATGATATGGGAATATAATGAACAACTGGTTCGCGACGATAAATATCCGCGAGCAGAGGTTACTCGCGGAACTCGCGGATATTTATCGCACGCGTATA